>APFE031622556.1:0-18734 GCA_000404065.3 Pinus taeda
AAATGAAGGGAAAATGATGGAAAATGAAGAAAATAGATGCCTCACTAATAAAAAGGTTTCTAAGGATCAATTCACAACCTTTTTTTCAGTTTAGTTTCGGAGCTATCTGTCAATTCTCACTACTCTCACATACTCTTGCACACTTAAAGCATTCTTGGAGCACTCTAGCATTAGAGCAAGGAAATCAAAGGAAGGACAAATAAGGAAAAGGAAAGAAAAGATCAAGTAAGGAATAATTTGATCAAGTTGCTACATCAAGATTACCTACAGGTATTGAGTTGCATGTATGATTTCATTGCTAGTTTTGGCATGAATTTTACATGCATGTGTGTATTTTGTTTTTTTGCTATCACTGGCATGGGTTTTTCCAAGTGTGACAGTGGTTTTTAGCCTTGCCTTGCCATTTCCGAATAGTCATGGTGTGATGGGGTTTCTCTTACTTGGTTGAGTTGGATTGTTGAATGGTTTCTAAATTGAGTGGGTGGTCTCAGGGAGAAACACAAGGCCTAGGAATCCCTCGATCAGTGAAGGTGGGATTGTGGTAAAGCTTGATTGTTTATACCCTCATTGGACTAGGAATCCTCAACCAATGAATGGCGGATATACAATAAATCCTAGAGGGTGGATATGGACAAATTCTTCACGGTTTAGGTGGAGAGATCTAGAGGCATCCATGCTTGTATAGACCTAGTGATCCTTGGACCGGTATGTGGTGGGATTGTGGTAAAGCCTGGTTGTATAGATGATTTGTTTGGGCCTATAAATCCTTAACTGCTATTGGTGGGATATACGATAAAGCATGAGGAAGCCTTGTTCGATTTTGTTGTGAGTCCCACATTCATGCTTGGAATATGGCACAGGGGTGATTAGCGGAAATAAAGTTTTGGTTTAGCCCAATCTATAGTCAGGTGGTACGTGGAATTCTCTGACTTGGTTGGCTTTTGAATATGTTAATAAGACATATTTTCCCGTTGTGTTCCATATGTAAATGTACTTATTAATATGTGGTTTTAATGGTTGTTATATCATTGTTATTATGCTAGTTATATGTTGGTTATAAGCATGGTTTATGACAAACTTTGGTTATGGCTCTCAACATGTTTTGATTAGTAAATGAACTGTTAATGAATGTATGACCGAATAGATGATAATTCAGTTATTATGAGAGGGCATCATACCTTCTTGATGATTCTCAGATAAGTATGAAGTCCCTATGCTTAGATGTGTTTATATGACCTGTAGATTACATGTTCATGATGTGTTTGATAGAATTTCTATCATGGATAGGCCTTTTCATGTCAAGTCCTTGTTCAAGTTTTGCATTAGAGGCCTTGTCATCTTGTTATTTATCATTTCTGAAAGTTTCATGAAGTTTTAGGCAAAGGCTTGAGTCCTAACCCTGAAAAAGTGCCTTTGAATCCGAGGTCGCGGGCACAAAACTACCTAAAAAAGGCCATAGTCGCATGGTTTCCTTGTTGTGGGAGCGAATGGAGGGTCCCAGTGGTATGGAAGGCTTATCATAGGAGTGATTGGGGGTCTAGTTCAACAAAACATCAAGTTGGCTCAGGGGTTGGACACCTGGAGTGTTTGGTTGGATCTTGAAGGTTATGAAGCTCCTGAGGAAGGTTGGATTGGTCTTTTCTTGTCAGTTCCACTTCCTTAATTGTACATGGGGATTTGAATCATATCATTGTAACTCTTCATCACATGTTTACCCCGGTGGACCGGTTAGCTTGGGTAAATATGGGAGGAGGGTGTTACAAGGATTTCTAAAGATGTCAACCACATTTCAATGGTATTAAAATAAACTAAATCGATTTCCTGAACTACATCTTTTCCCTAACAAAAAGATAATGTGTCTTAATAAGTTTTTATCTTTCATGGTACACAGGATTGTTTGCTAGTTTGATGGTGCTTTGATGTCACACTTGATAATAGTTGGTGTTTTTTGCACTTCTGCCACATCTTCAAAAATCTACCTCAACTAAACTGCTTTGCAAGTAGCACTGCACAAGGATTTGTATTCAACTTCAGTTAATGATAAAGAAATAGTTGGTTGTTTCTTACTGCTCCATTCCACAATCCTAGATCCATGGCTAAATGCATATCTTGAAGTTGATTTTTGGTCATTAGGATTTCCAACCCAATCTGAATCAAAATAACCTGCTAGCTCAACATTCAAATCATCAATATATTTAATACCAAAGTTAATTATTCCTTTTATATAATGAAGTACTCTCTTAGTTTCTCTTCAATGGCTTTCAAGAGGTTTGTCCATAAACTGACTTAGAATGCTAACTTAATATGCTATGTTTGGCATGGTTGTAGTGAAATGTTTTAAGCTTCCCACTAGTTGATGATACAATGTACCATCCACCTCTCTTGTCTTATCATTACTACAAATTTTGGAATTATGCTCTACTGGCATTGATAGTGCCATACATTGGTCCATATTGAATCTTTTGAGTAAATCCCTGGTATACTTACTTTGTGTAACCAAATTTTGTCTACCTTCTCTCCATATCTCAAGACCTTCAATGATGCAATTCACCAAGGTATTTCATTTTAAATACCTATGACAACTATCCTTTAACTTCATCAATCAACTTAGAAGCATTGCATGTTATAATAAGATCATCAACTTGTAGATAAATCAAAATAGCATGCCCCTTTTGATCTGTTGATATACAGATTAGGGCCACTTTTTCTTTTCATAAAACCTTTATGAAGAAATAAAGAATCAATATTGACATACCATGATCTTGGTGCTTGTTTCAATCCATGTGATGCTTTCTTTAACTTTCAAACAATATGTTCTTAGCCCTTTTTAACAAACCCTTCTAGGTGAACAAGATATACTTCTTCTTTTAGTTCCCCATTCAAGAAGGCAGACTTAACGTCTAGTTTTTGTAGTTTCCATTTAGTTTTTTTAGCTAAAGAAATCATCGATCTAATTGTATTTAGCTTAGCTGCAGGTGAAAAAAATTCTTCATAATGAATTCCTTATTTTTGTGAGTATATTTTTGCAACTAACCTGGCCTTATATTCATTTATACTTCCATCAACTTTAAATTTAGGTTTTAACAACCATTTGGATCTTATGGATACCTTGTTTTCAAGAAATTATGTTAATTCCCAAGTATCATTCATCATTATAGACTCATATTATTCCTTCATTACATCTCTCCACTCTTTATGCTCATTAGCTTCTTTAAAATTCAAAGGTTCTATGACATTCATAACTTGTCATTAAGGCACAATCTTTAAATCTTACTAGTGGTTGAGTTTGACAAGACAACCTTCTTGGTACTTCACTATTTTCATCTATTCTCCTACTTTGCAATGAATAATCTAGTCCTCTTGTTGTGTTGTGGTTGTTGGATATGTCCATGTCACTATATTCTTCCTCTTCTTTCTATTCCTTCTTATCATCTACTTCCTCTTTAACATCAGCATACCCATAAGGGATATGCCATGCATCATACTTGTCATTCTTATGGCCTTCATATGCAAGCTCATGAAATAATACATCTCTGCTTGCAAATATTTTATGTGTGCAGGGATCAAACAACTTATAAGCTTTATGATAAGAAAAATAACCTATGAAAATACAATTGATGGCTTTTGCATCAAGTTTCCTTCTGCCTTCGTCTGGCACATGAGATAATTATTTTCTACATAAGATTCTTAGATGGCTTATTGCTAGTTTATAACCATAAAATGCTTCAAAATGAGCCTTATTATCTAAATTTTTTGTTGGACTTCTACTTTTCAAGTAAACAACAATGTTAACAACTTTGGCCCATAAAGAATTGGTAAGATTTTTACCTTTTAGCATGATCCATACACATTTTGCAACAGTTCTATTATTCCTTTCAACTAGTCCATTAGGCTATGGAATATATGGTATTGTATATTGTTGTACTATTCCATGGGATTTGCAGTACTTGAATAATTAATTTGAAATATATTCTCCCCCTTGATCTGATCAAAGGATTTTTACATATTTTCCTCTTTGCTTTTGAACCATAGTTTTTAACTTCTTAAAATATTCAAATACATCACTCTTCTTTCTCATGAAGTATACCCATGTATATTTTTTACAATAATCAATATTGATAAATATGTAATGTGCTCCACCTAGTAATCTAGTCTGCATAGGCCTACACACATCTATATACAAAATTCTAAAACGTCCCTTTTCCTTTTATCTATATGAATAGGGAATTATTCCATATGCATCTTCCCTAATGCACACCCTTTACTTGTAGAATATTCATTTTTCATTGTTGGAATCCCTTCTACCATGCCGCATTTTTGAAGTAGTGATAGATCATGAAAGTTAATGTGGCCATATGTTTGAAGCCAAAGATCTTCTATGTCATGGTCATGGATGCTAATGCTTGATGGCTTTTGATTTTCACATTGAGCTTATATAAACATCCTATTATAACTCTTGTTGCAATGACCTTGAAGTGATTATGCATGTCTTTCACCACACAATGTGAAATTACAAATTCTACTTTCACGCCCTGATCAATTATAGTAGAGACTTAGAATAGATTCTTCTTAATACTAGGAACATACATCACATTGTGAATTAGTTCAATACAACCATTAGGTAATGTAAACGATGCATCACCATACCCTTTAATTTTGTCTACACAACCATCTCCAAGTTATATATTCATACCATTGTTAGTTTCATGAAAGTTCTCAAACTAATGCCTATTACAAGACATATGGATGGAGGCTCCAGAATCAACAAACTAAGTATTTGGATCATCTATTTCAGAAGATAGTGTAACATTTGTAAAAAATAGTCTAAAAATTTTGGTATATCATTCATTGTTTCTCCTTTATCAACAAAATTACCAATGTGCCTCGTATTTCTATGTTTGAGCTCATGGTATTTCCTTCTCATGCAATCTCTAGAGTAATGTCCATATTTTCTAGAATAATGACATTTAATATTGACCTTTGGAGATGTCATACCTAGTTTTGGTCTTACAAATGGTGGCTTACCAAATGATGTATCTCCTTGTGGTGACTTTCCTCCTTATACCATCTCAAAGCTTCCTTTTTAAATGTGGTTTCCTTTTTTCCATCAGCGCCAAATCAAGATTTTGTGGCTTAAGATTCCTTCTTATTTCTTTCTCCAGTATGAGTATGCATTCTGAATCATCAAAAGTGAGAGCCTTCTCAATTTCTACAAGACCTATGATGAACATTTACACTCATATAGAATTCCATTTAAGGTTATAGTGAATAGGTCAGTGCTAGATACTACTTCACCTATATCTCCAAGTTTATCTTTAACGGCCTTAATTCTTGAAATAAAATTATTGATACTTTCATTTTATTACATTTAATAAACATAAGCTCACTCTTTAGTGACAAGAGTTGATTTGTATTCTTTGATTCGTACAAGTCCTTGAGCATTGTCCATATCTCATTCGATGTCTTGCCATCTTTGATATGCGGTATAGTTTTTTCTTTTACATACATTTACAATTGTAACACTTTCTCCTTAGTCTCTCATTTCTCCCAATATTGAATTGATGTTGTTGTAGATCCTGCAACTACCTATGGATTCACTTCATCACCACTCACTATTGACCTGATGTTGTATCCTTACATAAATGCTTGCATTTTAAATTCCAATTCACGTAATTGGTTCCATCCAACTTGGTTGCTTCATTTAAGTATGACTCTACTAGAGGATCAACCATATTTATTTTTCAAGCTACTTCACTGAAAGAAAAACACTCACAAAAAAAGGTTTAGGTAATATCAAATCGAATTTATGCACTTTTGTAGTAATAGATTCCATAGTCGTTGATTTTTTAGTAGTTCCTTGCTTATTCAAACACCTCCATGTATCAAGGCTATCATAATTCATAATCTTTCCAACACGGTCACTTCACAATCGCATGTCCAATAACTTCTCCAATTAAAAAATTGCACCTACAACTTTAATTCCACACACTAGATGATGTCGCCACTCAACCATTAAAAATTTTCAAATTGACCTCTTCACCCAATTACATAGGATATCATGTTATTAACTTTATTAGCCTCAAAACACCAAAGTTGGTCAAGGAAACCTTAGTGCAAAATGATAAAAAAATTAAACCGCAAGTTAGAGGCTCTACAAAAATAGGAAATTGAACCATCGTGTGGGCGTATTCTCATGTTCAAAACTTTGATCAACACAACTCCAAAATTTTGGTGCACGCGATAACCTGATGATGGTCTATGAAACAACATTTAGAAATCAAGTTACATTTTGCAGCTTTTAAGACTATATTCTAAGTAAAGAAATGATGTTTCCTCCAAGAGAATGAAGCAAAATCTAAATGCACTTGTAGCCAATAAATTAAAATTTTCTTTAATTTCCGCAAGACACATGAAATGATAAAAGGTAAAAATGGTTGTTTTTACCTCTCTTATTCAACAAGATTATATCTTTATAAACAATAGTGAAACTGTCATCAACCACCACTGCAAATTTCACACACTTACAACAAACATGAAAGCACTTGTTTTTAACCACTAAGGTTGTATCCTCGCTTCAACTCCATGCTATATAATGTTTCACATAATCAATCCATAGGGGAACTCTCCCTCATTTAGTGAACACAAAAAAAAAACACTCCTCTGCCACCATACAACTTCACACACAACCTTTCAAGGTTACTCAATACGTATCTTGTACAATCATAGGTTCAAGGAGTCTCTGAATGCCAAGAACCTTCACAGAACACACCATGCAGTTGACTAATTGGCACCATGAATTGCCTCATATGCACAGGAGGCTCTACATTCCTTCAAACTCAAACAACTCGAGCCTCACATGCCTTTAGACTCTCATGCCAGTGATTCTCAACACTAGTCTCACAACCCTTAAAGTAGCTTTGATATCAACTCAAAAAATGAAAGACAAAGTTAAATAAGGAATGCAACTCTCTGGTGAGACAATCACTCACTTAGGAGACCTCACCACAACACTCACTTCTATTCACCGGGCCAACAAACTATTACATACATAGGATTAGATTATTGTTGAACATATTCCTAGAATATAGGAATTGCCAACCAACAAAGACTAAGCAAACGAGTTCAACCAACTCTCTAAAAATACACAACAAACACTATTATTAGCAGAATAAGAAAACACTATTATTAGGAGAATATGCATATTTCTCCATTATTCCAATTGTTTGTGGGTTGTTGGTATTAGCCTAGAGGTTATAGTGGTAATTGGATTTGAACTTGGACCTCACCCAAATAACTCCAATCAATCATTAATTTCTAATTCAAAAATAAATAAATAAAACTAACACTTTTAACAAATGCTAACAAAAACATTGCAAGAAATATTTAATACCACTTATTCCCTTGAAAAATAATAAGCTTTATATCTCTTAGTATTTCTTGAGAAATGGGTTAGCTTTACAATGAGGTCTAATGGAACTAAATTTGAAAACATATAACTAGTCTAGCAATATAAGTTAAATGGTTGATGAATGTGGATAGGCTTAGGACATTTATTTGCAAGCATGGAAGATGTGTTTGGCAAGAATTCAAATATTATGATTAACTTAATAGATTTAATCACATCCTTTCATTCAATTGTGATGATAAAGAATATTCTTTTTTATTAAATCATAAACATACACATACTATTTGTAACATTAAACTCTATAATATTAGAACCTATTTCCGATATAAATATATATATCAACTATACATAACAACTTTATTAATAAGTAAATAATTTATTTCATGAAAATACCAACATACATTTAATCTTCACCGTGATTAAGATTTCAGTTAATATTTATCATTACTTTTATAATTTATCTAATAAAGAAAATAGAATATTCTTCTAATTTAAATGAGTAATATATGCTATATAATTGACGAGTATTCTAAATAATAGGCAAAATGGTCTTTAAGTATTGGGGGGTTTATGCAGTGCATTATATTATATATCATTTTTGGATTCATCTGCATTAAGTAAGTCATTCACGTATGACCATTTCCATGAGAGGTAGTCATAACTAACTAATTTCTTCACCCCTGTGAGCATCACCCGATGCAATGAGTGCTAAGTGAACTATTCAAAAATCATGAGAAATTAGTCAGTTACGACTACCTCTCATGGAAATGGTCATACGTGAATGACTTACTTAACGCAGTTGAATCCCAAAATGATATCTAATATAATGCACTGCGTAAACCCCCATACTTAAATTCAAAAAGAGTCAAGGGATCTCTACTTGAATGGTTCATGGGGCACAATACTTGCTAAGGTT
This sequence comes from Pinus taeda, assembly GCA_000404065.3. NCBI lineage: Eukaryota > Viridiplantae > Streptophyta > Pinopsida > Pinales > Pinaceae > Pinus > Pinus taeda. The sequence goes on from APFE031622556.1 coordinate 8,322, forward strand.
TTTCAAATGGGGTAGCAAGCTAAGTGGGCTTGATTATGGCGAAAACTCCACAGTTAAGCGTGCTTGAGCCAGAGGCGATCTGGGATGGGTAACCTCTCGGGAAGTCCTAGTTACCAGGTGCAAGCCCTGGAAGTGATGATTGACATTGTGATTCATTTCACTAGTTTCAATCCCACTTCTTCACCCCTGTGAACATCACCCGATCCAATGAGTGCTAAGTGAACTATTCAAAAATCATGAGAAATGAGTGCTAAGTGAACTATTCAAAAATCATGAGAAATTAGTCAGTTACAACTACCTCTCATGGAAATGGTCATACATGAATGACTTACTTAACGCAGTTGAATTCCAAAATGATATCTAAAATGGTCTTTTTTCTGAGCATTTTTTCTAGTCAATTTTTTTCAAAATTTGGCACATATTTTTAAAATTCATACATTTAAGTTTTTAAATTTACAAAGATCGAATGCCTCAAGGGTTTTCATGATATTGAAGCTATTTATGCATTCAAACGTTTATTTTAAACAACAATAAATCATAATCGCGATAGAAATTGTATTGCGAGAGTACAACCAAACAACCATTTTGTCTATTAGTTAGACTAATCCTATAAATTAACCATAAATTATTAACCACTCGAAAAGAACCTCTACTACCCAAGATAAAATTAGCCCCTAAAATTAGATACAACAATGATAGAATTTCTTTTGAATGTGGAAAAACACAATAATAAAAATAAATATCATAGAATGTTTGTTTTCCATAAAATAATAAAACAATTTCACCATGATAATAAAAGTTTTCTTAATTTCCCCCGATCGGGGAGGACAAGACGGAGACGTGTGGAAGTATAATGAAGGCAGGAAGGTGGCAATGCAGGCCACCATGCAACATTATAATCACACAGGACATCGGGATGGCCTGCAGGCAAGGCAAAATCCCGAGAAGTAGAGGCGATAAAGAAGTGGAGGAAGAAGGAGGAAAGAATGGCAGCGAACGGACGATGGGACATCGGGTAGGTGGCAGAAGATTAATAAGGATAGGAGAAGGCAGAAATGAAGGTAGCATGCTGCAAAGGAAAGAGACGAAGGGAGTTCGAGGTTGGCCAGCATTCTCTGCAACTCGTCATGGAGACAGGTATGAATTTGTAAAACCATCTACTACCTTCTCTGCAACTCCCAGTAATATTAAGGAAAAGGGAAGAGGGTTAGTCATGGTAGAAGGATGACGAAGGGAAAGGGACGTGAAGTTCATCCATATTACTATCAGATAGAAGACAGTGAGAGGGAGAATGAGAAAGGCTAGAGTAGAATCTAACAAGGCAGAGAGCCGAACAGGTCAGGACAAATGCATGCAGGGTTCTTGGTTAGATACAGATAAGGAGCAGTTAGAGATAGAAGAGTAGATGGTTTGGGAGGAAGAGAAGACCCCCGATCAGATTCATCAATTTCATTCCAGGAAAGGAGGGGCAGGGAAGGTCAAAAATCTTGAAAAGGAACAACAAGGGGAGGGAACGAATCTGGGAAAGAAAGCAAAGATGCCTGGAGGCAAGGAATTTACAGGGAATGCAACCTTTGATGTTGGGCAGGGGAGTAAGGTAGCTCGCCCAGGTCGCTCAAGTCGCGGAAGAGGGCATAGGGGCAGAGGAAGAAGCTGACAATCCGGTAGACATGAATCAAGGCCCCCTTCTCCAGCTGGTCAGAGACAAGGACGGAAAACCATAAGGCATATGGTGTAGGAGGTAGAAAAAGCCTATAACGAAGGAACCGACGCCAATATCCACAGGATAATTTAAGAACTAGAAGCAAATGCAATGCAGGAAGACTCGGAACCAGAGATGGAAGACTGGGGTAGCTTGATCCCTAACCCAGGCAACACCAGGGGTTACCTGTCCTTATACAAGAAGGCCTTATATGTATATTGGGTGTTGAAGTGATTACTGGCAAAGGCAATGGAGCAAGTAGCAGTGGAAATGGCAGAGATGGCTCAATTCATACCCAATTTAAGGCGAGAAATGAAAAATCTCTAGATTACTATGCTCATGCAGGATAGTAAGTTGGAGGAGATTCAACAATAGCTGAAGAAGCTAGTTCTAGTGACAAAAGACGAAGACACGCCACCTGAAATCATAGTAGATTAATAATTCTAGTTGTGACTATGGTTTTCCTTGTTAGTTCTCTGCGAACAAGCTCTCTTTTCTCTGTTTATAGTTTCTAATGTCGATAGGAAATCAGCTTAGTAATTTTGGCAGCAACGTTTATTTGGCATGGATATGTAGACTTATTCTCTTTTGCTACTGGTCAACTTATAAAAACTTAAGGTGGCCAACATACCTAGTTTCCCCTTGGGGCAGGTTGAGGCCATAAAATGTTTGTACTTATTTCTACCTGGTTAAATAGAAAAACAAAGATCCTACTTTAGCTTACAAAAAAAAAAGTTTTCTTAATTTAAAATTAAATAAAATAATAATTGAAACGATCCTCATTTTTAATAATTATAATAACTTTATAATGTAGATACACATGTTTATTTTGGAATAGGATTTTTAGAATTTTAATTTAATTATCAATAATTATTAAGTGGATGGTAGAGATTTAACCTCCACAAAATATTCTATATTATTCTTAACAATATGCCCAAATCAATGGTTGAGATATAGCTCCAAAGTAATTATGCTAGTTTTCCCTTTTAATTAAATGGATTAATTAAAAAAAACATAACAACAAGTAGCATATAGAATGAGTTATGGTTTTTTTGGAATGTTATGTTGATAAGCATGGTACATATTAAGAATCTTCATGAGAAAGTGGGGATGAATCTCCATAGTTAAGAATCTTGTTACATGTTTATTTAAATGCATATATATTTAACTTATTGTTAATTATTTTTTCCATGTTACTAAAGTAATTCCCAATTGTATATCTCCATTAATATGAACATCATTATATACGTCAGCGTGGTGACCTTTTGGATTCAAATTCCATGGTATTTTCTAACTGCTTGAATTACTTTATTTATTTTATTTACATATTTACATATTTTTTCCCAATCCCTGAGAATTGGATGTCTAACATTCCCCCCCTTAATATGAAGGGGTGTTTATGAATCCAAGCATCATTCTAAATCTTTTGAACTTTTCTCTTCAAAGTTCCTTAGTGAAAATGTCTGCAATTTTCTCATTTGTGGAATAATGTTGTAGGCAAATATTCTTGGCCTCTACATGATGATGAACAAAATTATACTTTTTGTTCATATGTTTGTTTTGAACACAGAAATTGAGATTCTTAGCCAATTTAATTGCAAAAGTATTGTCAATCAGAAGAGGACTAGATTTCACTTATTTCTCCTATAAATCTTCAAGAATTTTCCTGATACACATGATCAACTGAGTTTCTTCTACAACTTCCACATATTTTTCTTCTGTTGTGGAAATTGTTGCAACTAACTATTTGCATGAACTCCATGAGACAACTCTTGATATGAGATTCATAACATAGCCTGAAGTAGACATTCCATTTTTCTTATCTTCATGAAAGTATGAATTAGAATATCCAATCAAGATGAAGTCATCAACCTATGAATATTTGAGTCCAAAGTCTTGAGTTCCTTTCTTTAGAACTATTTGTGTAGCAAAACAATGTCCCTCACAAGGATTTTTCATAAACCTATAAAGGATTCCAACAAAAAATGAAATATATGGTTTGGTAGTGGTGAGGTACATAAGACTTCCCACAAGTTGTCTCTACTTAGTTGCATGCTCAAATTCATCTCCTTATTTAGATGTGAGCTTCATATTTTTTTCCATTGGACTGGACAAAGGATTGAATCCATCCATGCCAAATGTGTTTAACAATTCTCCAACGTACGTCTTTTGGGAGATGAATATAAGGTGTCCCAATTTTGTCATCTCAAATCCTTTCTTCAATTTTTTATTTATGGATGCAACGTAGTTTTCATTATTCCCTATTATCAACAGATCATCTACATACAAAATAAGATAGACAACATTTTTTCCTACTTTATTGAAAAATAAAGTTGCATAATCAAGATTAAAGTGTTTGAATTATAATTTCATATGATGTTTTCTCAATTTTTCATACCAGGCTGATGATGCTTGTTTTAGGCCATACAAGGATTTGATGAGTTTTCACACTTCTTGTTCTTGTCAATTCACAACAAACCCCTCTGATTGAGACATAAAAACGTTTTATTTCAAGTCTTCTTTCAAGAAAGAAGTACTTACATTAATTTGATAGAATTTCCATCCATTATGAGCTACCATGGCAAAGAAAGTTTGGATGGTGACCCATTTTATTGTGATGGAAACTGTCTCTTCCCAATCAACCCCTTATTTCAGTGCAAATCATTTTTCCACGAGCCTTGTTTTGTGTTTGTCAAGTGAGCCATCTAATTTATGCTTGTTCTTCAAGACACACTTGCAACCAATTGGTTTGGTTCCAAACAGAGGGTCCACCAACTTCCATGTTCATTATTTATGAGAGCATCATACTCCTTCTGCTTTACTTCTTTACATTCATCATGAGAAGAAACTTCTTTAAAGGAAGTTGGTTCAGATCTAGTAGACAAATTTAATCACAATCATAATAAACATCCATATCATCAATTGAATTGAAATTATCTACATTACCTCCGTTTTTTTTGGTGGAATGTGACAACCCTTTTTCCAATCCCTCTTTTAGTTGTCACTATGAATTGTAATTCATGTAAATGTTGTGGAGATGTAAACACAATGACTGGTTGAGACGAGTGGACATGAATTCAAAGGTCCAAGAAGGAGTTGCTTAGGAATTGGTTAATTTATGTTGTTCATTTAATGGCCACCAATTTTATGACTATGTTTAATGGCCTTCATGGTAGGAAAGGAGGTTGATTATGTGCTTCTGATTGAAGGACAAGCCCATACCACATTTTTTTTCCTCATGGGTTGTGTTATGTGGTCAACATGCAAGAGGCCCTGAGAGGAGATCAAGATCAACAAAAGAAAAGAGGAGCTGACAGTAAATGGGATTCCTTCATTCATCATTATGATATTATCTTGATGCATTCAACGGTAATTCATGGTATGCGAGAGAGCATACAGGCACAGGGAATGTGTTGATTGTGAATATTATGCGAAGATAGGAATTTGGTGATGGAAAGAAAAATTGTTAGAAAGGAAGGATGTAGGGGTGTATGGTTGGATGGGAAGGAAAGAGAAAAGTAGGTGGAGATGCAACATAGTCTAGATTCTTGTTAGGTTAAATGAGTGGAACCGTTGTGTGCTATGTATCCATGCATAGAAAATGTGAAGGAGCATCATTTACATGAGCATAGAGACAAAATTGCGATATGCAAAGAAGTGATTTCATGCTAGGAACAAGAGTGGTTACTCTAAGTAATAGTCTCGATGATAATCAGGAGGATACAAAAGTGGTGTATGGATCAACACATATTTAAGTGCATCAAAGGCCTTTTGAGCCACTTCATCCCAGATAAATGAGATTCCCTTTTTCAAAGGTCGAGTAAAACCTTTAGTTAACTCAGCATAGTTCTGGATAAATAGACGTATAAAGTTTTTTTTCCCTTGCAAATTTGGAGTTAGCAAAGATTGGAAGAAGGAGGCAGATTCAAAATATCCTCAACCTTTAATGGATTGACATGAATGCCACAAAAAATAGACTTATGTGGATTCAAGCAAATATTGTAATGACGACATCTGATAAAGATTGCTCTCAGATGCATTGGATGGTCTTCCTGTCTCAATAGATGAGTTGGGAAGTCATTTAAATAAGGTTTCACAATATGCTTAATATAGTTAAATGCATAAGACCTTTCCCATTGAAACATTGCACCGAAATTCTTCAAACCGAATGGGATTTTTTGATAGGAAAAATTCCCCCATGGGCAGATGAATGTGGTTTTGTTTTGACTAGCTAGGAGTATGTTGATTTGGTTGTAGCCAGAAAATCTGTCCATAAATGAGAACATTTCATTTCTGGCACATTCATTGAGGATTTGATCAATAAAGGGAGTAGGATAATTGTCTTTTGGACAAGCTTTATTGATATCCCTGTAATCGACACATACTCTAATGGTTCCCTGTTTATTATTAACATGTATGATATTGGACACCCAATTAGTTAAGAGAACTGTATAGAGGAAACCTTCTTTGAGCAGTTTCTTAGCCTCATATTTAATCACAACATCTTTTCACAGATGCACCAGATGTAATCGTTGTCGATAGGTTTGGCATCTGGGTAAGTCTTAATTTTGTGTACTACAATTCTTGGGCCAATTCCTAGCATTTCTTCATAGGATCGGGAAAAAATGTCGTGAAATTCCCTAAATAGGGCCTTATATGTTCATATTTCTTCGATTCAGCATGAGGTGCCTATATGAATATTTTCAAAAATCCCTATTTTAACTGAGATGTCAATGGTAGTCATTGCAGCTATGTTCCCAAAATTCCTTTCAGACTCAGTTTGAAATACTGAAATGGGTGATTCTGGACTTTTTACTATCTCAGGTGAAAACATATTTGAAAAATCATTCTTGATTTTATCAAGGTCAGGTAGAAAAGATGAACGATGATGGTTATCATTCCAAGGAATTTCATTCAAAGTCATAACCTCCATGATTCTTTCATCAGTTGGAAATGGAGGGTCAAAAGGATCAAAGAATGAAAACCGTTCTAACCAAGGTAAAGGAGACTAATCATCATTGATCGTATCCACTCTATCAATATCAGAAGATAAAGGGTCGGAAAATGACTGTACTACCTGATAAGCCAATTCAAGAGGGCTCAAAGTCATCTCATTTCCATAAGAGGATAATTCATACTTTAAAGGCATTATCCACGAATCAGAATATTCCATAGTGCTTGATGTAATCATGTTAACCTCAGAAAAATTAGAAGGAAAATTTGGTGGAGGGATTGCAAAAGTTCCCATTAATGATGATTCTTTTAGTAAACCAACACCAATATCCTCATAAAGAGTATTCATTTTTCTGACAAAAGGTATGCTACACGTAGAGTTAGGGTTTGAAGTGTAGTAAGACAACTAGTCTACTTTGATAATTTTCCCTTTGTGACGAAATTGTATCATTAGAAAAAGAAACAAGACCAATTTTGACATAGCATAGGTACAACTTCGACCAAGCAATAGGTTGTAATCTAATTGAGCATCAACAACTTCAACCTAGATTGCGACCGCTTTTCCCTCTAGCTCTATGGGAAAATCATTTAGGATACCACATGGACAAAAACCTCTTCCATCAAAGGCTTTCTGAGTGTTATTTGATTGATTGATGGTTGGAGAAGTTAAATATTTCCAGCAAGCAATCGACATAATGCACGTAGAAGCTTCTTTGTCAAAAATTGTGTGAAATACTCGTTTAGTTTTAATAAAAACTAGAATCTGGAATGCCAGTTGATGGGGGAGTCTCGAGATATGACTCTCAAGATCAAAGATAATTAGGTTAAAATCTTGTGGATCAATAGCTCTTATGGCTGACAATAAAATCTTTCGTTGTGTCGGCCATGTTTGCAGCACCTCTAGAGTTGACATTGCATAAGGAGATATAGCCAGGTCTTCAACAATGTTGTAATTTTGTGCAACTCTAACATGTGGGTTAAAAGCTTATTTTCGAAGCACACTTTTGGAGGCGATCTATGGTTCAAAAGGAGGAGGAGTAATTGAATTGGAAGGTTGACCAAATAAGCTAGCCTCGTTTCCATCATCAATAGGATGCTTAGACCTGTAATATTTCAACCTCGTAGCTACCATAACTTCTTGCGAAGACATGATCATGGTATCTTGCGATGTGGAAGAGGAAGAAGTGTTATGAGAAACAATTTTATTGTCTTGAGAAGGAAATGGATCCTTCAAAACAACGGGATTTGGAAAACCTTTAATGAATTTAGAAACCTCTACCTGATATGGGCATTCCTTCGTATAGCAATCCTCATTGAAAATAAGGCAAGGATAGTGAGGTTTTTGTTTTTCGTCAGTCGGCTCAATTTTAGCAGGTTTTTCCTTCGAATAAGCAATTTTTTTCGATTTACATTTCCCCTTATTTTAGTTTTGGTTGACTTATTCTTGCCAAAATATGATTCTACAACAATGATGTGAGGCATAGTTTCTGAAGGAAGGCTTTCAGATGATGTATATTGTATGGCTAAAGTCTGAGTATTTTTAGAATTTTTATTTTTCCCCTTAGATTGTTGGCTAAAATAACCTATAATACCATCCAAGGAATTAGATCCTAATCCTATAGGAGACGTAATGATAGGGTCACCCATAGGGCATGGTAAATTTGATATTTTCTCGTACAAAGTTCCAAATTGAGTGTCGACTAAATCTAAGTATTGGGAATGAGTAATTACCTGCTCTTCTATGACAACACCTGCCTTGGCAAAATCCTCTGTAATAATGGGAAGAAGTGACTTTGTAAACCACTCAGTTAAAATCTAATCTAGAATGAAAACTTTGACTAAGCATTCTCTGCATCTACATTCATGGATATGATTGGAAATGTGAGTTGATTTTGATTGTTTTAATGAATCCAATAGTTCAGTACTAGTATCATAATAGATTGGTAACTGAAAGTGGGTTAAAAATTTTGTTTCTAGGGAGTTAAAGTTGTGAAAAAAAGAAAGGTAAAGCAATGCACTATTTGGCTATCGAACAAGTTAAATTTCATTGGAAAATGCAAAGGCAGATGTAATCATCGGTTATATAATTCAATGCACACCAAAGATGATATGTCATCACATGATTGGTTAGGTCCCTATAATACTAGTGATTACCCCATTAATAATGTAGTTGTATCCCTTATTAACATTGTTGTGCCCCTATTGTCCCCATATTGTTATTATTGTGCCCCATAGAATCCCTCTATTGTTATTTTTGTGCCTTTATATTATTATTGTTAGGTCGGCTGGGTTATATTGTGACTCCTTAGACTCTTATATATAAATGAGGTTTTTTTCATTTGAATCATCCAAGAATTGTCATTTATTGTAATGTAAAGGAAGGTTGCCCCCTCGAAGAGGCTGAATTCTAAGGCGTTGATCTATCTTTTCTATCTTTTTGTGAGCTAGTTTCATAACATTTCATATCAGAACTTTGGATTCTAGGGTTTTGCTGCTCCAAATAGGTCATCATGGCATTTTCACTATAACGTTTTTTTGTGACATTTCAGAAGCAAAAAAAAAAAAACCATTTGAGACGAAATCACATTGAAACTCGAGTCTGAATTTTAGAGCTTTTCATGCTATATTTACAGAGATATGATCCGAGGAAGTTGGTCTTTTTGCAGACTCTTGAATTACATTCCAAACAAGTGACCTGGGGAAAATCGTCATAACTTTCTCTCTGAGCATCAGATTGAGATTTCGTAAGAAGGTATAGAAAGAGGATATACTATAGTTTCTTGTATATATTTTTTCAGAGCCAAAGGTTGAAACAGGGATACTTGGCACGTTATACAAGTTCGGTCTTTTGAACTAGTCTATAATCAAGTCACTGTGGGCGATTTGGCATAACTCTTCCTTGGAGAATCCAATTGGGATCATACTGGTGGCATTGGAAAGAGGACACGAAGGGCTACTGTAGATCATAATTTTAGAACTGGATGATCCGAAATCATAGAGATACATCAGAGGCAATATCGAGCTCCTACAAATTGAAAAAAGGTGTGTAGATTTCTTTAAATTTTTGCTTAAGCTTGGTTTGAAAATTATTTTGAAGATATTCAAAGGGCATAGTAGAGAATTATTATTGGTAACTAATGCCCCGAGAAAGGAAAATGCAAACACATAGTAAGCAACCTGAAAGCTCTAGCATGACTCATGAAGAAGAGGAAGAAATGCTACATGATATATCAAAATTACAAGACCAAGTGCAACAAATTTCACTCTCACAAGAGCTAACAGAAGCTAAGATAAATGGTGTGGAATCTAGGATAAAGGGTGTGGAAGCTAAGATTGACAATTTGAAAATAGATTTGAAGACAGATTTGACAAATTTTCTACAATAAATACTTAATAATGGTGAAAGGGGAGTAAAGGAAACTCATGATGCGAACAAAAAAAATGTTAATCGTGATTTCATAGACTCTAATGTTGGATCGAAAACCCACCATATTCCAAAAATCGATATGAGGAAGTTGGATGGCAAGATCCCGCAACATGGATATTACAAATGGAGCAATTTTTTGAACTCAATAATGTGCAAAACGAACAAAAGGTATGTATTGCAACTTTATATTTGGAACCAAATAAGTTTTTACGGTATCAATTGCTTTACTTTCATAAACAAATTATCACTTGGGAAATTTTTACAGAATAATTGATAGCACATTATGAGGATACAAAAAGAAACACTTTTTTTAGCCAATTGATAAGTCTCA
>APFE031622556.1:21958-83117 GCA_000404065.3 Pinus taeda
AAGAACTTTTCATCAAATTTTCTATGGAAGGAAAGGAAGTTGAATTAAGGGGTATTGCAGGGAAACCAGGAAAGATAATCAGCGCTAATGGTATGACAAAGCTTCTAAAAAAGGAACAAAGAGGTGTAATTGCACAATTATGTTCGCTAGATGTTTCCACATCGGAATCATCTATTTCTCCAGATCTCCAAAAAATCCTGGATAATCATTCCAAGGTATTTGAGACTCCTAAAGGTCTCCCACCTGTGCGTGATCATGATCATGCTATTCATCTAATTCCAGGAAGTGTGTTCCTCCAAACATCAGGCCGTACAGATATCCCTATGTCCAAAAGAGTGAAATTGAACATATGGTTGCAGAAAATGCTAGAGGCTGGTATAATTCAACCAAGTCAAATTTATTTCTCTGCTCCAGTAGTATTGGTGCACAAGAAGGATGGATCATGGCGCATATGTCCGGACTATAGGGAGCTCAACAAGCTCACTATTAAAGATAAGTTCCCCATTCCTGTCATTGATGAATTACTGGATGAATTACAGGGATCAATTTACTTCACCAAGTTGGATCGTCATTCAGGGTATCATCAAATCAGAATGAAGATTGAAGACATTCCAAAAACAACATTTAGAACTCATGAGGGTCATTATGAATTTTTGGTCATGCCTTTTGGCCTTACCAATGCACCTTCAACATTTCAAGGTTTGATGAATTCAATTTTCCAACCATTCCTTAGAAAATTTGTGTTAGTATTTTTTGATGATATACTAATCTACAACAAGTCTTGGAAGGATCATGTTGAACATGTTGACAGGGTGCTACAACTATTGCGGGAGAAACAATTATATGAAAAAGATCCAAATGTTTCTTTGGAGTACAAGAGGTGGAATATCTAGGTCATATTGTATCTCATGAAGGAGTTAGGGTAGACCCTAGCAAAATTAAAGCCATTAAGGAATGGAAAATCCCCACATCCATAAACCATTTGCGAGGATTTCTTGGGTTGATAGGGTATTATCGCAAGTTTGTTAAGAATTATGGGAGAATAGCAGCACCTCTAACAACATTATTGAAGAAGATGCATTTTCATGGACTCCAAAAGCAACAAAGGCCTTCGAACATCTTAAAGAGGCAATGTGCCAAGCACCGGTCTTAGCTACACTGGACTTCAAAAAAACCTTTATTGTGGAATGTGATGCTTCAGGAAATGGAATTGGTGATGTTTTAATGCAAGATGAGAGACCCATTGCTTTTGAAAGTCATCCAATCAAGGGAAAGTTTTTATACAAAGCTATTTATGAGAAGGAAATGTTGGCAATACTACATGCACTTAAGAAATGGCGACCCTACCTAATGGGAAGACACTTCAAGGTAAAAACGGATCATGATAGCCTTAAATACTTTTTAGGACAAAGATTATCCTCTGAAGAGCAACAAAAGTGGGTAACAAAGATGTTGGGTTATGACTTTGAAATCATCTACAAAAAAGGGAAGCAAAATGTGGTGGCAGATGCACTCTCAAGAAAGGATGAGGACATGAAAGCATTGTTGTGTGCCATTTCTATTATCCAACTAGATTGGATAAACGAAGCAAGGGAGGAATGGAAGAATGATGAAGAAGTGTGGGCACTTATTAGAAATTTAGAACAAGATTACAGTACATCTGATACATTTAGCTGGCAAAATGATTCTTTATGGTACAAAGATCGCTTATACCTCTGTAAGAATTCCCAACTGAAACAAAATATTCTTATGGAATTGCACACTTCTTCCTTAGGAGGACACTCGACATTTTTAAAAACTTACCATAGGGTTAAGAAGAATTTTTTTTGGGATGGCCTTAAATCGGGTATTCAAAAGTTTGTTGCGAAATGTTTGGTTTGCCAACAAAATGAAGTTGAAACAATTAAGACCCTAGGTCTATTACAACCTTTATCCATTCCAAGACAACGTTGGGAGGAGGTTTCAATGGATTTTATCACAAGTTTACCCAAGTATGAGGGAAAGAGTGTCATCATGGTGGTAGTTGATAGACTTACCAAGTATGCACACTTTTGTGCATCATCAGATCCATTTAAAGCTAGTACAATATCTACTGCATTTATGGAAACAATTCAAAAGCTACATGGAAACCCAAAGATTACTGTAAGTGACAGAGATCCCATTTTCACTGGAAATTTTTGGACATAATTATTTTTTTTTCTTGGTACTCAGTTAGCTCATAGCTCATTTTATCATCCTCAATCTGATGGGCAAAGTGAAATAGTAAACAAATGTTTGGAAGGATATCTTTGTTGCTTTGTAGCTAATAAATAGACACTATGGGTCAAATGGTTGCCTCTGGCTAAATGGTGGTATAGCACTTCCTTCCATACAGCAACAAAAATGACCCCATTTATGGCACTTTATGGATATCAACCACCATCCATCACATCATATTGAAGAGAAAATTCTAAGGTTCAAGCAGTGGAACATCACATCAAGCATCAACAACAAGTCCTCCAACTCTTAAAGGATAACCTCGTGTTAGTGCAGAATAAAATGAAACAACAGGCAGATCAACATCGTAGCGAAAGCTAAGAAGGATAATAAATTATCAACAAATTATTATGGTCTGTACAAGGTGTTGCAAAAGACTGGTACTATGGCATGCAAATTGGAGCTTCCTGCAACTTCTTGACTGCACCCAGTTTTCCATGTTTCATGTTTAAAGAAGGTTATAGGCGACAAGCTCCCAGTTCAAACAATATTGCAATACTTAACAAGGAAGGAAAAATTATATTGGAACCGGAAGCAGTCACAGAAACAAGAATTCGATAGCTATGAAATCGATCAATTTCGGAGTATCTCATCAAGTGGAAGAACTTATCAGTTGAAGCTTCCACATGGGAGGATGAGAATTTTATACAAACGCATCTAGAACTACTCAAGCATTGAGGACAACACTTTTTTGAAGGATAGGGGCATGTTAGGTCCCTATAATACTAGTGATTACCCCATTAATATTGTAGTTGTATCCCTTATTAACATTGTTGTGCCCCTATTGTCCCCATTTTTATTACTGTGCCCCATAGAATCCTTGTATTGTTATTTTTGTGCCTTTATATTATTATTGTTAGGTCAGCTGGGTTATATTGTGACTCATTAGACTCCTATGTATAGAAAGGAGGTTTTGTTAGTTGAATCATCCAAGAATTGTTCATTTATGTAATGTAAAGGAGGTTTCCCCCTCGAAGAGGCTGAATTCTAAGGCGTCGATCTATCTTTTCTATCTTTTTGTGAGCTGGTTTCATAACATGATTAGATGGGTCTTCTCCCAATTTTCCTTCAAATTTGGGTATGTCACTCGATAACTTGGTAGGAATCACCGACCAATAAGGATGATAATAAATAGGATCGTTGGTTAACCGAAATAAATTTGGTAGATCTAGGGTTGCAATGAATGGTAATTGTCGGTTAGGGTATGCTGGTCAAGATTGATAACCTTGTGGGATATGACTAACCTTTGGAGGAGGATACCTAGGATATCCTGGAATAGCCTATGCAGTTGAACAGGGACTTGATAAGTATGACTGGTGTACGCTTGACTCTAAAAAGTTTGATCTTGAACTATTTGACCTAAGTAATATTTCCCCTACACAAGTTGAGCTTGCAAAGTTTGACCTTGAAAAAATTGACTTTAAACAGGTTGACTTTGAAGTAGTTGACCTTGAAAAGGTGGGTTTTGGAAAGTTTGACCTTGAAAGGGTGGACTTTGAAAAACTTTCCCTTGAAAAGGTGGAACCTAGTAAGCTTGACCTTGAAAATGTGCTTGCATTGTTCTGAAAATAAGTTGCCCAGTAGGAATCTGTGGTATAGATTGGACCGTAGGTACAGTTTGATAAGAATAAGCCTATGAGATTGCCTAATTAGTCTGAGGAATGGATATTTGAGGGGTTACTAGAATGGTAGTTTGCAATACTCCTGGAATAGAAGTCTAAGAATAACTTGGAACCAGCTATGAAAAAATCATTTGAATATGGGTTTAAGGTGAACTTTGAATAGGTCATTGAATCAATTGTTGAATAGGTGTTTTAGGAATTCCTTGGATAGGTTGTTGGAAAACTATTTGAGGAATCCCCTTAACAGGTTGCTAAACATGTACAACAATACCTAGAACATGTATTCGAGGAATAGCTTTTCCAGCAGGCTGAACAGGTTGATAAAGTGACACTTTTGGAGCACCTAGACCATACTGTTGATTAAAATAAGGATTCCAAATAATTTTCATCCCAGGATAAGGAGTACCAAGTAAAGATTGATTTATAACCAAAGTCGGGCTGAGGTATATGATCATAGTTTCCAGTAAAAGGTTGACCCTCAAAAATAGGTTGTCCTCTAGGTGGAGGATAAGGTGGTTACCCCGTAGGCTAGTAATAAACACTAATCGGGGTTACTTGTGGGTTACTAGAATTACCAGAAAACATGTAAATTTGTTGATTTGATGTTGTAAGTTCTTAAGGCATGGAAGTCATGTTCTGAATAGTAGAAATAGATAAACCAAATGACTAAGTAGAAGGTTGGGGAGAAGAAGCAACTCCTAAAAAATTCCCAATAAGTGACTAGTATCCAGGAGGAACTAATGAGCCACCATACAATAGTGATTCTGGGGAGCTGGTAAACATGAATGAATCAATAGATTCGCTCCCAATAGGAATTTTTAACATATTTCTTTCTGGTGAATAAAAAGGAATGTGTGGCAGTGACAAATTCTGACCTTAAAAACTCAAAGTGGTAGAATACAAAGGGTTAGGTCAGAAAGGAGAGAAAGGAATCCTTGGGTTAAAGGTTTTAGTATTGGTAAATCGAGAATGAGGTGTCTTTGTTTCTTCGATAATGTCTTCAATGATAATTAACCCAGGAGGTAATTCATTCATAACTATCAGCTTCCTTCAAGGTGAAGTTGGCTAAGGAGTAGGAGCTATTACAGCCGAAGTGATTCAGGTTGAGAAACTTCAAATTCAGGATGTTCTACATCCAGTTCGGTAAGTTTAGTATCTGAAACTTCACTAGTGTCAAATTCTATGTGAACTACTTCCGTAATCTTTGGACCATAGTAAACTAAGCTTGATTCTACTCTTGCATTGGATTCACTTAAGTTTCTACTGTCTTAGATTGCAAAATTGTTGATGTTTCAGGTTCTTCTAAGGCTTTTGATCTTGTTGACTTTGACCTTTCAGTTTTTATCTTTTCCAACTAACTTGGTGTGTATCAGGAGGTTTACCTTTCATTCTACGTGACTTCCTTGGTGATTCATCCAGGATGAAATTTTATCACAAAATAAAATAATATTCACAATCCAGTCCTAAGGTCTCTAAAAGAGTAAACAAACAATTAACACATGCTAAAAAATCTAAGGATTCAAACCAGGCAAGCAAGCTTTTCATAATGAAATCACTAGATGGTATTGAAATCCAACGTCGTAGAAATCAAAGTGAAAATTGGTTGTAGATATGAGCGAGTGGAAGCAGTTACACTGACAACCTGCTTAATGAAACAATATGGTGCAAGTAACTTCACTTATGCGATCTCGAGTGAATATTGTCCTCCAAAATGTCCAAGTGAGTCTAGTCAATGTTTGTTCTAGGTACAACAGGACCTTCCCTCTGCCGTCACCTCAGGTAATAGCCCTAGGATTATGGTCACTAAGGTTACCAACTACAACAATTATACCCAGGGGGACAGTCGCAAATCGAACTTACATGCAAGGTAAGAGTAATAAAGCTCAATCCCCTTGAAAGCTCCTCAACATGGTTAATTGGAGGTTTACTTTCAAGTGATCCCAAGTACCTTTTGGCACCATTGTAATACATCTAAATCATTGTATCATAGCCAATGAAGTGGGTATGATCACTTCTCCAGGTCTGATATGATCTCGTGCTTGACTCGTTTGTAATGGGTGCTTCCCAAAGAAAAATTGAAATAACTGGATTTATCTCCCTATCGAAAGATTCAAGTGTTTGTCTAAAACTTTGGAAAGTTTACTCACTTCCCTATTCCAAATCCCTACAACTTAATCTATTATAGGTGGAAAATATCCTAAGAATAAAACTTTCTATATTTGTTTTAATTAGTGTTTATTTTAATAGTTTTTTTTATGCAAAGGTAATGGATGTGAAACTTGATGAAATTATGACTTGACACAATCCTAATGCAATAAAAAATGATGATATAATCTTTTGTTTCAATGAAAATCTATCTAGAGAAAGGAAATAGTCTTTCACTTTTTCAACTAAACTATAAACAAAAATTCTAAACCCCACTATAACCCTTTTCCTAAAATGCAACTACCTAATTTCAAATCACCCAAATATTGAAAACAATTTCAAATTTTCACTTTGCCCAATAACACAAGCAAACAATAAATCTCTCTTTTCATACAATCACTCAAAAATTCGAAAAATGCAACAAGAAACTAATAATGACTAAAAATGGATATTATTTAGTTTAATGTTATGAATTACTTGTAGTAAAAGTATGATTCATGAACACTTTAGCAGCAGAAAGAAAAATGATTTTCCATTTCAAAACTAACACAATAATTCTTGTTCACAAATAATACCTAATCTTGCAAATCATTGATTTTGACACACAAATCAAACTTTCACAAAAGAGCAATCTAGACTCAAAACTTGATGTAATCAACAAAAGAAAGATAGATAGTGAAGAAAACAAGACTAACAAACCTCTCTTTTGATAAATCGACCATTGATCGGATAAGGCCTTAACCTAATTTGCAAAAAGAAGATAATCACAAGAAAAACTCTTCATAACGCTCAGCCAAACCAACAATCACTCATAGGAGGTTCAAACAAGTGTGAAAGAACAGGAAAAAACCAAAAGTTTTGATTTAAAGAGGTTCGAAGTGAGTTTTTCAAAATTTTCAGGCATGTGCACAGGCTCTAGAATAAACTAGTGTGAATACGGTATGTTATGTTAGTGTCAGTGTCTTCACACTGCCATCAGTGATCAAAATATGCTCTTTTTCATTTCATAGTAGAAGTCCCATTCTGATGAGTCATTCCATTAGGTCATGGATTCATTGATGGTAGGGTTTGGTTCCAGTTTTTCTCCTCATGATCTGTGCTTGTTGATCCCCTTTCATATTTCAGTCATGGTTCATGATTTACTCTACAGTTTATATCATTAGGTCTTAGGGTTTGGTGTCATTAGGTTTTAGGGTTTTTTCATGATTAAAATCAGTTATTTCATGCCAATAATGATCGGCAAGGATATGAGGAGGCCAATAAAGAGTCTTAAAGTCATAATTTATCAATTTGAGAGACAAATGTAGTTCTCACCTCAAAACTTGTTTTGAGGTGAAAACAGAGTATTATGTTTTTTATCTTTATTTATGATGTAATTTTATTTTTTCTATATGTAATATTTGTTCCCAAGCTCCTCCTAAGCTTTTGATATTGCCAAGCATCTACCACTGCAAAAAATCAAAATGGTCTAGAGCATTAGTCCTCTTGCAAGCAAAAAAGAATAAACATGGAAAATAGAGCATTGAAAAAGACAAATAGACATTACAAAAGTGGGTTTTTTTTTTAAAGCAAAATCAAAAGGGAGTTCCCATATAAACTCATTCTTTTCTATTTTTATGCCATTGTGTCATTTGGCAAATCAAGAAGAGCCAAGGAGAGAAGAAAATCGATTTCTAAGTGTCATTGAGTAAAACAGATGAAAGCACTCCGCTTCTGGAGGATGTTTCCCAGCATTGCGCTCCTGGCATTTTCACGCAATGTTAATTAACATGGGTGTTGCGCTCCTAGACCAGTACTGCGCTCCTGTAGGGTGGCGCTGCACTTTGACCAGCAAAGCCCAAAAATGCTACAAGCTTCCGAATTTCACCAAATTTCCTCCAAATTTCCTCTTGGCAAGTAAGCAATGTCATCTCTCCGTTGTTTAGGGTGCTCATGTGAAAATTTTCTTGGTTTTTCATCCTTAAAAGTAAAACCCTAATCTCTATCATAAAACCCTAGTTTTCCTATCATTCATTCCATGAGCTAAAACCCTTATTCCCACTATTGGTTTCACACTCTATAACTTACTCATCACTTCCCAAACCCCCTCCCTCATACATTTTTCCCAAACCTTCATTTGCACCCATTCCTCCAAGCCATTGCCCATAGCACCATCCATACATTATCGCACTGTGCAAACTAAGGGAAACTTGAACAAAGACAGTGACTTTGAATATGAGGAGGAGCAATTTAGTGACAGTTTTGTGGAGAGGCACAGTCAATAGAGGAATCCTCATAAAGGAGGAAAAATCATCAGAGAGGAGCCCACTAGTTTGAGATAATTATAGGCTTGCCCACTTGCAATTTCTTGTTTCAGACACCAAGCATGTTTTGAATTTTGTGAACAAGTGGAAAGAGTTTAGTTTCACCATGAGTTGGCTAGACTTTTTTTGGCTCATTTACATAACAATGGGGTGACACTTGCCAAAGTAACCTTCACAATATCACCAGCTATCATTTTAGATGCCACTAGAATTCGCAATGTTGGTGAGAAATGGTAAAAGGGTCAGAACTTTGATGAGGATTACTATAAGCCTTACATCAAGCCTCAATACAAAAACAAGGTGAAGAGGCTTTTTCCCTTTAAATTTTTGGAGAACGGGTATGTTCCTTTGATGAGGATTATCATCAAATGTTTTACTTGTGAAGGAAGATTCTCCCGGTTGTATGCTTACCATATCAGACTCGTCATGCACTTCACCAGGGTAAAGATGATGAACCTCCCATACTTCTTGTCTAGAAATATTGACAAGATAGCTTACCTTGTGTAGAAGAAGCCATACCCATAGCAGTTGAACAACATCTATCATTACTCTTTGATCAAAGTCATTGTTCTTCACCATCTCATTCTTCTTAACATTCCTTGGGAGACTTTCATCGCTCATGAGATGTTAAAATGTCCATAGATCCCTTCACTAGTGCATCAAGAAGAAGGTGGGCCTTCTAGCCATGGAGAAATAAGGGAAGAGGTCAAGGAAACCAAAAGTACTGAGGTGCCAGTGTAATTAACATATCATAGAGGCATAAGGAGACTTTTTGCCACTGCTAGGCAAGTGTTTTCTCCACAAGATGTGGAAGGGGCCTTTTCTTCGTCATCCGTTCACAGGCAAATGTTATCTCCACAAGGTGTGGAAGGGGCTTTGCCTTCGTCATCGACAAAACAGGTACAAGTGGAGAAGTTGAGCAAAGGCAAGGAAAAAGTGCACCAGTCTTAGACATCTCACCTCACTCAATTTCAAGTGATAAAGCCTATACCTACCTTGCCCCATAGAACACCCTGCATTCTGACCTAATTTCCCAAACCTAAATTGCTCAGATTCATTTGATCCAGCAAAAAACCAACAAATTCAATCAAAACCCTTGATCTACTATACGTAGCATAAAATATTGTTCATGATTCAGTCATCTTGACTGAAATTCATAAGGAGAGAGCCTTATCCCGACCTAGTAGGGCTAGCTACCATGTTAAGCTTGGTTTGTGGTTACCCTCGAATTACCTTCTTTCAGCCTGAGGTCAATATAGGCTCTAACATGTTACTAAAGGGAAAATGCGCAAAAATGTGCATTGTGGCAAAGGTAAAAATGTGCATAATGGGGAAATTCAAGAAAAAGTAAAAATAAATCAAATCCAACCGAAAATCAAAATTTCTAAAATCTCTAGACACTCAAAGAAGGCTTGCGCAACATGGGTAAAACAAGGAAAACTAATAGAGACTGAAACGATTCCCCAACATAGTCACCAATTTGTTATGTAGACAAATCCCTCTTGCAGACAAAAGTGATCTCCCTAGACTTCAAAGAACCTGTTGATCGGGGAAAATGTCCTAATCAACATTTGGGGAAATCCACCCAACCAAGACTTATAACTTAGATCTATATCTGTTAAAGTGGTGGTTATTACTAGTATTATGGGACTAGTTACCCTTTCACACAGCAAGTGTATAATACAGGAATAAATGAAAGATAAACTATAACTCTAAACTATGTGTTGCATACATATTACTCTAATATAATCTGAACTATAATCTTATTAATTAAATGTACCCAGGCTTTAATGAGTTGACATGCTTTTATAATTTTCCAATGTTACTTGGTATTATATATCAATAAGTAAAACTAGAAGTAATCGCCTTAAATGATAAAAGTAATCTTGATTAAATAGTTAATCAAAACTAGATTTTAATGACAACATACCTGTAAAACTCAATGAATCATTCAAAATTGAATATCACTTTCATTAGTATCTTTAATAGTAAAAACTACAAAAATTTATTCAATACATGGGAATGAGTAAAATAAACAATTTCTTTCGAAAAACGGGGACAAAAGAATTCCAGAATAATAGTACCCAAGAGGAATTCCACTATGCCTTCTCCAAAAATTCTCGATGGTTCCACATTAAAATAAAAGATCACTTATAGACAATAGTGCACATATAAGTGTCTTTTTTTAATTTAAATCAGAACCCTGATATCATAAGTGAGATGGCTATTTATACGTTTTAAAGAATAACAATCCTCCTCTATTTCTCAACTAAAACTACATAAAATGTAATTCAAACAATAAATCAATCTTCAATAGATATCCTGGCCTAAGTAGTAGATCAAAGAAACTAAATCTAAATCTGATTCAAACAGACGTGGAATAAGATGAAGGGTTGTTTCCAAAAGAATCCCTGAATAGCCTTATCAATAGTCTATGTCTTTCTTTAGCACTGTACTGGTTCATTTGTCCGATTAAAATTAACAGCCCAAGATCTTCCAAAATTGACCCTAGGATTATCCCTACAATCCAAATAAAACAAAGAAATAAGTATTTTATTAAATATCACTCGAATCTTAACAAATCATAAAGAAAACCATAATAACAGCTTGAAAACATTAAAATCGTGATTGTTTAGACTTTATAGCAGTGACCAACTAAAGTGCGACAAGTGGTAGACATGGATGGATATCTGAGGTTGGAGTATCGAAGTTTTAACATGACACACTCCTCAAAACTTGTGATTTATGGAAATTTTTGATGAGGAGTATAGTGTTGTTTTGACCAAGACTGCAACCATTAATTGTCAACCCAACATAGGTCTTGTTGTTTCAATGGAGTTCGCATTGTCTGTGCTAATACACTACAACCAAGAACGAAAAATAGAAAGAAACAGTAAAGAATGTTGTTGAATCAATTGAAAAAAAATAAATATTTCTTGCAGAAATTAAAACTCTCCATAGAAATGAAATCACACTTCACAGTTATGAGAGCAAGGAGGTGCCACATAGTAAACTAATGACTACACCTGTTAATCAAACTAGTGTAGTAGCATACTATAATCTGGAACTGAAGCGGATGTATTTTACAATTTATACAGCAACAACAAAAAATCATACAACAATAAAAGAAACAATAATATACAACCCCTTCTACCGCTGCAATCCCTACTGAAGAGTAGGGCCCTTCCTCCCTAGCAGGGGTGCAGGAATAAACACGAGATTAGTTAAAGAATCAGAGAGGAACAGTAACAGCATATATGTAGTGCCTTCAATATTAAAAATAATTAAAAGTTACAAGATCAGAGTAACAGTGCTTTTCTCTATGCCATCCCCGTACATGACAAATCAAGTTTCTTTTATAATTATTACATACCTAAAATCAAGAATAGATCAGTCATGAGAATCTCACTATTCTCATGTTGATCATAAAAATAGTAGTTATAACCCACTTCTAAATACAAATGTTTCTCAGATTCATTGGTTAAGATCTCAATTGTTTGGATCTGTGACTTCTAAATAAACAATTCGTAACACCCAACAACTGCTGTGTGGAATAGTACCCACGAATTTGCCAGCTACGGTGCAACAACATCATGTGATCAAATAATGGTTTGGGATTTAAGAGAAATCATTGAGTAACAATATCCTTGGTGTAATAGAAGTCATATTTAACAGCACGTGGTGTAACATCATATAGGGTGTAACAGAAATCTGCTCTACCCTGCTCTAAAACCGATTAGTGCAGCCTGTTCACTCCATAACCTTGTCCTCGCAAGAAACACTTGAAAAAGAGAAGAAGTTCCAAAATACTTCTGCAATGCTTGCCCCAATTAGCCACAAAAATGAAAATTGTATCATAATATTCAGCAAAACATGGCAAAATAACATGACGATGAAATAGGTTGTATAAATGAGAAAAAAAAGGTGATTAACATGTGAAGTTTCATGGGCTTGGAAGGAAAGAGGATCAAAACTAGGGAAAGAAAGTGTAGGAAACAGGTATAAAATTCACACCCAACATCTCCCCCCAACTAAAGCAACTACATGTCCCTATGCAGAACCTTAGCTCCTCTTGTTATACCCCTGATGAAAGTCTGTAAACTATAGGCACCAACAGTATCTTCACCAGGAGCTCTGTACTCCTGAGTAGACATCAATTGTCATGGCTAGGATTCTTCTTCATAGTCACACAGGTGGTGGTAGTCTGACTGGTATTCTTCTACCGGTAACCAAATCCAAGGAAATTTGAACCTAAGTCTGATCCAGAATTCTCCCAATTTCTGCACTACCAGAGCATATTCGGGTACCTGTGTAATGGCAGCCACAAAATTCCTATACTCAAAAGGATCTCCTTCTTGCAACTCAGTACTACATGTCTCGATGCACTTAAGGCACCCTGCTAGTGCTCAACTTTTCATCTGCGTATGCAAATTGAGGAAAATCCTCATAATCCTCTTTCTATAAGTGGTTGACTATTCCTTGACCCCTGGGGTAGTCAGGAACAACTTAAACTCACATCTTAGTTCATAAACCATTCCTAGTTCTACTCTAACCCATGATATTTCCCTTTCTTCATTGTTTTTAGCTGATTTCATGGCCAGATGCCATTCGATTTGGTTTCTCATAAACGAAAGGAAAGCCCGCAACTTGAGAAAACACTTGCTAACATCTTTGTGCTACATAATCACACATTATATTATGGCAAAATAGCTCACAATGTAAGCTTTGTTCATCAAAATCACAAGTACAAAAAATTTGAATAAAAGTATGAGTAGAAGAACCCAAATAAGGCCTGTTCTCAAAAACAACTTTTAACTAGAATAAATAATAATGTTCCCAGAGGAACACTGGATATGATGGGGAAGTCCACATGCATCCTAGCAAGTTCAAGGTAAGCTCACGAAGCTTTGTCTTGCCATTTGTCATATCCAAAACTTGCTGTTGTAACAACTGTAGTTGTTCGTCTTTTTTCTTCATAGCTTCATTATGTCTTTGTGCTTCCCATTCTCTCTCCCATTCTTCATTTAACCATTTCTCCCTAAGTGAACCCATCATATTTTTGTGTGCCTTGAGCAAGATCATTCCCTCTTGTAGAGAGAGCCCCTGTTGCTTCCATTTCTATAACTCTGGTATCAACAACATTCTTTCAAAACACCATCCTTCATTGAGACCTGGTGTTCTTCCACATGCACTAATAATTGAAGGTGTAACAGCCTCACGAGGATGAAACTACTCCATTTCGATTGTTGGTTCTTGTGTAACAGTAGTGTCATCAATGGATTTTTTTGTAACAGTTGCTTTTTCTCCCTGATTAGCTTCCGCTAAAACTATTGGTTCTTGTGTAATAGCAGTGTCATCCATAGGTTTTTTCCCTTGGTAATATTTTGTTTCCACTACTGGTTCTTGTGTAACAGTCTTGCCAACCATAGGTTCATGGATATCAACTTCTTCTTCTTTCCCTTGGTAGGCTTTTGTTTCCATTGTTGGTTCTTGTGTAATAGCAGTTTCAACCAAGGGTTCTTGTGTATCAGCTACCAAATTACTTTCTGTGGACTACTCCATCTCGGCTGCTAGTTCTTGTGTAACAACAACGTCTTCAATGCATTTTTGTGCACCAGCTTCCTAGTATTCGGTTTGTGTTTGCCTCGAGATGGTGTCCAATCCACAGACTCTATACCCCACTACCACTAGCTTTTTAGCATAGGTCGTGCACACAACACCTAGAACATTTCCCTTCCCAGCCCTGTCTATAGCCTCAGCCAAAGTGTCTAACCCTGGGACCCTTGCCCCTACCTTATCCTCTACTAACTTCTTCCTTACATTTTCATTCTCTTTTTCTAAACTTTCAATTTTGAACAGCAAGGACTGAGTCTCGTTCTTACCTCGTGAGGAAGGTTCCTTCGGCTGAGCCTGCTCTTCATCCTTCTGCTCAGTTATTGCCTTGTTCTTCTTAGACAAGGATGGGGACTCTGGGTGCTCACTAAATTTTATTCTCTATTTTGGCTACCTATCACCAATTGGCTTTTCAACTAGCCTCTTTCCGACCCTTGCTTTCGAGGGTTGGGGCTGCTCCTTGGTTTTTGCCGGAGCTTCCTCAGACGTCCCAATTTGTTTCCTGTGGGTAGTTCTAGCCTTCTTTCTCATGAATTTCTCCCAGCTCCTACCCTGGCGACTTAGGGAATCTAGCACAATTAGCTTGATGAGGCCATAGTTTATGACACATGTCTCTAGATGCACAACTTTTTTTATGGCTACAACCATATGATTGATGTTTTCCATAAAAACGTAGGGAAGATTTATCAATTGTTAATGCCAAAGGTGGTTTAGCAACAGAAAGTGGTAATTGAATACGATTTTTTCCCTTCCCTCACAGGTGATATACTTAATGAGGTAAAGGGTGACATCGGCCCATGGCTAGGGGAAGTGACAACCTGTTGATCCCCCTTCCTTTCTTCACTAGTTGTTTCTCCCCTTTGAGAAAATACTCCTTCAAGGATGAATCATTAACTTTCCTATTAAACCACCTTTTTTCTTCTATTGGTAATGGCATCAATTAGGGAATTACCCCTTCTGTAATCTCCATATTTAATCCCCTAACCTTCGTTTGATTCCTCTCTAAATTCTTCGTAAACTCCATAGTAATTCCCCTATCTGATCCTGCCAGCCTTTGGAAAAACAAACCAACATGCGTCTTTAAAAGTTTTCCAAAGCTTATGTTGACCCTAGTTCATGTTGAATTTCTGCTCCACCCATCGCTACCCAAATTTGATGTTTTTCTCCTCTCTTTTTCCCCCATGAGAAGTTCCGAAGTGGTCGGCACAATACTCAGCTGTTTCGGACCTGCAACTATTCTCCTCCACTTCTCTAAGCACTCTAGATGGGGATGTAATTTTCCAACATGAGGTAAATGGTAGGGTGACACGGGCAAGAATTTCAAATTATTATTTGCAATCATGATTCGTACTACATAGTAATGTTTCCTTATTAATGCTAGGTTATGGGAGGTCTAGTCGAAGGTACAATTCCATTTTTTGGCATGATCAATCATTAAGTGACAATGATTACCAAATCATCATGATTTGGTTGTGGTTTTTAAATGCTCATAGGTCATGAAAAGGTCATGTCACCATGTAATTCACCCCCCTGGCTTAAATGTGACAATCAACCTCGGCCATCAAAAGGGATATTGTGTTAGATTGCCATAATTACTGAATAAAAGCGGATAACGATATTACCTTTGTATGACGTACCTAGTGTGATGTGGGGAGAAGACATTGGTGGCAAGGCACGCGAATTTAATTCTGATGGTCAAGGCAACTACTTCCTGAACCACGATGATGCATGAAGTGTGTCACAATAAATAATTTACTCAGATTGTTTCTAGAAATCATCGGTTGTTATAGATGTAATAGCCAAGACGACTGTTATGTATTATTTATTTTCGCAAAAGATAAAAGAAAAGAAAAAAAGTTGTGTAACAACATTATTGTAGAATATGCTTGAAATATAAAATGTTGTTATAGAGTGTGTAACAGCCACCACAGAGTGGTTTTCAACTGCTACAGAAATTGACAGTGTCAAAAAAGGTTTTCACACCCATATTGTTTTATTTCCTTATTATTTTTTGTTGTTTTTTTTTTTTTTTAGGAGGGTGTAATAGCTGCCAGCGAAGGTTGGTTTTCAGCTGTTACACTTATTAAAAAATTACAACTTTGGTGGCACAAGGGGGTTTTCCCTTGCTTTTGTAATCTAAAGATCCGAATTCGTGACAATGTTGACAAATGAATCCCTTGAAGCAGGTTTATGATATAACTAAAGACAGTTCCCATTTGCAAGAAATGGTTTCCTCGCACTGTCAATGGTAACCAAATTAACAGTCCCATTGTCAAAGACTGCATCTACCCTCATAGGGACCTAGCCATCTGGTGCATAGATTACCCTTGAAGTCCTTAAATCTTGAATCATATAAGAGAGCCTAATTTCCTTTCTAGAACTTCTTCTTAATGAAACTATCATGCCACTTAGCTCTCTACTACTGGATAATCTCTATTTGCTGGATAGCAGTTATTCTTTTCTCCTCCAATTCATTGAGCTGGTTCAACCTTTGCTTTTGTGTTGTAACCAGATCCAAAAGTACCTGCAATGTTGTTCTCAATGTCTTGATTTCGAACTCAATAGGGAATAAGGTATTTTTACCATACCCAAGTTCATATGGTGAGAATCTCATGTATTCCTCCATGTAGTCCTATATTCCCACAACACTTCTGGAAGTTTATCAGCCCAATTCCTTCGGTGACTGGTCACGGTCTTGGTAAGAATCCCCTCAATGACTTTGTTGGTGCTTTCCACTTGGCCATTCACTTGTGGATGATAAGATGTTGAGATTCTATGATGGATTTTGTATTTTTCAACCAACTTATGGATCATATGGTATGTAAATTGGGGCCCAACCTGCTCCATGGCTCTGATTAGTGCTTTTGCCTCAACCCATTTTTTGTCATAGTCACTGCAGACCAAATTGTAGGATTTCTATCTGGATGAAGGATTAATTGGTCCCACAAAAACCAAGGCCCATTTCTCAAAAGGTTCTAAGACAATTTGAGATTGTAACAACGTCTCATCTAATTGCAGTGGTTGGCCCATTCTTTGGCAACTATCACATCCTTTCACGAACTTCTTGGCATCCTGCAATATTGTTGGCCAATAATACCCTGTTGAAAGGGCTTTGTACCATGTTTGCTTGTCTACGAAGTGCCCTCCACAAGGTTCCTTGTGACAACCCTTAAGGATGTCAAAGATCTCATCTTCCCTAACACAACGTTTGACCTAGAAATCTAGTCCAGTGTGATAGAGATTCCCATCTATCCAGGTATAGGTAGCACTCTCATGTATGATCTTTCTTTTCTCCTTGGAGGAAAAATATTGTGGGAACTTCCCTACAACAAGGTAATTGGCTATATCTGCATACCAGGGTGAGTACATTTAAATAGAAAAGAGATATTCATCAGGGAAATAATCCTCAGTAGGAAAGCAATTTTCATCAATAGCCAACCTAGAAAGGAAATTGGCTACTACATTATCTTTTCCAGGTTTATCGACAATTGTGATATCAAATTCTTGTAACAGTAGTAACCAGAGTGTAATTCTATCATTAGTAATTGGCTTATTCATTAGAAAATGAATGGAAGAGTGGTCAATGTATACAAATACTTGATACCCGATGATATAATGTCGAAATTTATTGATGGCATGCAGTACTGCTAAGAATTCATTCTCGGTCACTATGTAATTAAGCTTAGTTAGAGTCAAATCCTTACTTATGTATTAAATAACATAAGGTTTCATGTCCTCCAATTGGCCCAAAACATCACTTATAGCAATATCAAATGCATCTGTAGCTATGTGAAACAATAGTTCCCAATTAGGTCCATGTAAAACCAGAGCTGCTGATACACAACATTTCAGCTTCAAAAAGGCCTGCTCACACTTTCCTGTCCATAAAAGGTTGACATATTTCATAAGAAAAGAAAATAATGGTGATGCAATTTTTGAACAAAATATATAAATCTTTTGTAATACCCTGCATGTCCCAAGAAACTACATACCTTTTTTTGTGTCTTGGGATTCAGAATTTTCAAGATAACCTCTATTTTAGCAAGGTCTACCTTGATCCCGTCAATAGAAATGTAGTATCCTAGCACAACCCCTTTAGTCATCATCATGTGACATTTTTCAGTGCTCAAAGCAACATTAGTCTGTACACAACGTTCCAACACTTTTTCTAAATTAGCTAATGCTATTTCAAAAGCATTACCATAAGGTGTAAAATTGTCCATGAAGATTTCAAGGTAGTCATTCAACGAATCAAAAAAAAATCCCAGTATTTCCCTCTAAAAAGTTGTTGGCACATTGTAGAGTCCAAAAGGGAGTACTCTGTATGCGAAAGTCCCCCAAGGGAAAGTAAAGTTTATTTTATCCTGATCGTTTGGGGCAATCTGTATTTGGTTGTAGCCATTAAACCCATCTAGAAATGAAAAAAAAAAATCCAGAAAGGTTGTCAAGGACCTGATCTATAAATGGTAAAGGAAAATGGTCCTTTTGAGTGGCCTTATTGAGTTCTCTGTAATCCACACAGACTCTCCACTTTCCATTCTTCTTAGGAACAAGGACAAGTGGAGACACCCACTAACTGTCATATATCAGATAGATAAAGTTAGCACTTAGGTGTTTTTGTAATTCTTCCTTCACTACCTCCTTCAGTGCAGGGTTCATGTGGCACTGCAGTTGCCTAACTGGTTTGCAACCATCTTTCAAATAAATGCGGTGAGTGCACAGGTTGGGATGAATCCCCTTCATATCCATATAGTCCCATGAAAATTCCTTTTTTATTTTATTTTTGTAACAGTTGTAACAATAGTTGGTTTTCTCAACAGTCAAGTTGGGATTAATGTTCAAAAACTTTCCTAGTTCTATTTCAATTGGACTGCTATCAGTATTTGTAGTGGTTCTCATTTGTTGAAAATATATATCTTCTACCTCCTCTTCCTCCTTTGAATTTTCAATGGAAGTGATAGAAATCGAGTTACTAATAAGACCATTAATGATATCATCTTTTGTCTCATCCTTGAAATATTGGGCTTTCCCTAGAGTGAGGAGCGATGGGAAAGACTCATTCAGGCTCAAACACATCCTACCAAGGGTTATACAAATCCACATTTGGTTTTGGGGGGTAAATACTAAGATTCTTTATAGCCTAGCCATCTGATATCACCATATATCCATATATGCATCCTATAAATGCATCTACAGTGGCCAGCTAAGGTCTCCCTAGGATCAAAGGATGCGCCCCCCAAGTTGGATTTGGGTTGTAAGATAAGAAAGTCGGTTGGATACCTCTAGGAAGCTATTGTGACTACTATGTCTTTGAACACCCCCTTGGGTTTGACACGGGACCTGTCTACTAATTCAAGTATAGTAGGAATATGCCTAAGCCCATGTAGCCCCATGGTGGTAAAAATCTCCTTTGTCATCACATTAATGGCAGCCCCAAGGTCGATCAATGTGTTAATTATGGGTTGGTCATTAATGTAGACAGTGACTCTAGGGTCTAGATCATTATACTTGGTTAGAAGAGGCTAAGTAGACATTAATTCGAACAATTTCCCCATCACGTGTATAGTAGCAGGGTCCTTAGGCTTCCTGCCAAGTTTATTAATGCACAAATATCATATTGTTTTAGCATAAATAGGTACTTTTTTGAGAGCTTGCAACAAAGGAATCCGTACGTGCAAATTTTTCAACTCCCTAAAAAGATTGGATTCAGGCCATGAGGCCATTCCAGGCTCAGTTAATCTCTTAGGATACAGAGGATTCTGAGTTATAACAGTCAAGTCAACTACTACAGGTGTATCATCCTTACCTGAGTTGGTTGTTATAGGAGGAACAATTATTCTCGAGTTGGTTGTTACAGATGTAACAATTTTCTCTGTATCGGCTGTTACAGGTGTAATAGCTACCTTAGGATCTACTGTACCTCCTCTGGAAGGTTCACATTCCTCCTCAGTAATGATAGGGGAGTGATTTGGTTTAATTACCTTACCCAATCGCAATTGAATTTCATTAAGTCCTACAGGTGTAATAAGGTAAGCCTGGAAGGTAGTTGGAGCCTATATGCCCTAGGCTACTTTATTATTTGTGTTAGGGTTAGGTTGCATAGGTAGTTGGGGTCGCATAGGCAGTGTAGGAGCAGGAGTTTGGAAAGGAGGCAATTGTAGTTACTACGGCATTGGTAATCCAGGTGGATTCATATTCTGGGAATTTCCCCTCCAATTCTAGTTCCAAGGGTATGGTTGAGATAGAGGATATTGGATAGAGGGAGACGGGGACCACTGGTTCCACGGTGAAGGAAACTGTGCTAGAGAAGGAGAAACATATTTCCATGGATATTGTTGAGTATTATATGCATTGTTCCATGAATTTAAAGAAGAAAAATCTTGGGACATACCTGGAGGTCATGACCGTGATAGTCTCCTAGGTGCAATGAAATAAGAGGACTGCACTTCTTCACTAGATTCTCTAAGTATTGCCTTCAGTCTAGGAAGCTCCAAACATTGACCTATAGAATGTTCGAGCTCACAAATATTGCACAAGTTGATGTTGTTCATT
Organism: Pinus taeda; assembly: GCA_000404065.3. Taxonomy (NCBI): domain Eukaryota; kingdom Viridiplantae; phylum Streptophyta; class Pinopsida; order Pinales; family Pinaceae; genus Pinus; species Pinus taeda. The sequence goes on from APFE031622556.1 coordinate 42,450, forward strand.
TCACACTCCCTCAAGGGATGTTTCTTCCATCAATTTGGGCAGAACAAAGCTAGAGGTGCATCATATTTTTCTTGAGTTTTATTGATCTGTGATGTCGTTATCTGGGCAAATAGAGTACTGAGGATGTCGATCTTGAAATTTTCGAATAAATTATCGATCTCTGCTCTCGTTACTCATCCACCTGTAGAGTTTTGTATTCAGACAGAGGTAACTCGAATTGTTCTTTTTCCCTTAGACAACCTTCTAAAGCATCTTAGACAGAGCTTTACAATTTCGGTGAATGGTTCCTGAGATATGTTCCATTTTCCTAGTAGGTTCAAGGTATCAAGGCAGTCGTCCTTCATTCCTCTTATAAATATGGTCTTCAATATCTCATGATCTAAATCATTGTCTTTAAACCTCTGCAAATTATAGTGGAATCGCTCTACATAGTCCTCCAGGCTATCATCCTCCTGTGTCATTTTGAATACTTCCTCTCTTAAGTCCCTAGTTCTGCAATAGTCTTAGTACCTTGATAAGAATGTCTCCTTCATATCGCTCCATGTTTGAAGCAGAGCCTAACCCCATGAACCATCTCAAGGCTGCTCCCTTTAAAGTAGCAGGATATCATTTTAGTTTCTGAGCATCTGAGACAGTCATAACTCTTGCATAAGACATCAACTTCAAATAAGAAGGTGTCTAGGTCCTCCATAGTCATCCCTTGAAATGATGGTAAGGATGATAAAGGAATATTTTTCATGGGAGCCTCGCCTTTGATATCCCAAATTGGGAACTCAAAGGTAGTGACAGTAGTACCTTTTTTTAGCGTCATTTTCATTGATGTCCCCCATTGCTAACCCTTGTAATCCTTGTTGTAGCAGATGTTCTTCAAACTGTTCTTGTGATTGTCTTGCAGGTGGATTTGATGGCTCAAGCAACTTTAGGACTGGTTGTTTCAGTGCACTACCTAAATCTGGATATTGATAAACCAATAGGTGCTCTCATGTCCCAGGTTTTTGATGTCCCCCTTTAGTTTCCCCTTGTCCCTTGGTCCTAAAGTTCTAGATACTAGCTTCCCCCTGTTGTTCCTAAATTGGATGCTTAATCTTGGGAGTATGTTCACTAGCTTTAGAATGGTACAGCCTTGAGATAGAGAAATTAGAGGTTTTTGTGGCCTTGTTTTCCTTGCGTCCCTTTGAGAACTTGATTGTTCTTTTTTTGCCTTGGAGATCAGTTCCTAGATAAATGTTATCCTTCCCAAATCTACACTCTTCCTTTCCTTTTTACAACTTGTTTTTCCTGTGAATAATTAGAGTGGGGGGGTAATTTTGGTATTTCTATAATTCCTATAGTTTCACACATGGACCCTATGTGTATTGATTCACACCTAAGTGTCTCAGTCTTCGATAGTGGTGAGCCCGCCTAGGTATGTTAGAGAAATGCGCAGGTTCTTACCTCTCGTCTTACCGCCCAACAATTGAAGAGATGAAGACACACTAAAAAAAACAAAATGTCACACCCTAAGTGCCGTAGTGATCACAACGGTGAGCCCGACCAAGTATGCTAGAGTGATGCGCAGGTTCTTACCTCTCGTCTTACCGACTAGCGATTGTGGACTAGGAACACTCTATCGTCAAACAAACAACTTGGCTAACTTTATCATCAACTGCCATCCCCAGAAACGACGCCAAAACGTAGTGTTGTTTCAATCAATCCTAATTGACCAAGACTGCAACCATTAATTGTCAACCCAGGGTAGGTCTTATTGTTTCAATGGAGTTCACACTGTCTATGCCAATACACAACATCCAAGAATGAAAAATAAAAAGAAACAATAAAGAATGTCGTTGAATCAATTGCATAAATTAAATCATTAATGCATAAATTAAAACACTCCACAGAAATGAAATCACACTTCACAATTACTAGAGCACGGGCACGCCACATAGTAAACTGATGACTACACTAGCTGGTCACTACCATTTTGTTTAATCAAACCAGTGTAACAACATAATATAATCTGGAACTGAAGCGGATGTATGTTACAATTTATACAGCAACAACAAAAAATCATACAACAATAAAAGAAACAATAATATACATCTACTTCTATTGTTTCATTCCCTGCGAAAGAGGAGGGCCCTTCCTCCCTAGCAGGGGTGCATGAATAAACATGAGATTAGTTTAAGAATCAGATGAGGAACAATAATAACATCACCGTAGTGCCTTCAATATTAAAAATAATTAAAAGTTACAAGATCAAAGTAATAATGCTTTTCTCTATGTTATCCCCGTACATGAGAAATAGAGTTTCTTTTATAATTATTACATACCCAAACTCAGGAATATATCAGTCATGAGAATATCACGATTCTCATGCTGATCATAAAAATAAAAGTAGTTGTAACCTATTTCTAAATACAAATTCTTCTGAGATACATTGGTTAAGATCACAAACATTTGGATCTATTACTTCTAAATAAACAATTCATAACCCCCAACAGCTATTGTGTGGAATAGTACCCATGACTTTTCCAGCTATGGTGCAACAGCATCCTGCGGTCAAATAACTGTTCAGGATATAACAACAATCACTGGGTAACAACATCCTTGGTGTAATAGCATTCAGATTTAACAACATGTGGTGTAACAGCAGCCTGTAACAACATACAGTGTGTAACAACAATCTGTAACATCCTACAAGGTGTAATAGCAGTCTTCTCTACCCTACTATGAAACAGATCAACACATCATGTTCACTTCATAACCTCATCTTGTCAAGCAACACCTGAAAAAGAGAAGAGGGTCCAAAAAACTTCTCCAATGCTTACTGCAGTTAGCCACAAAAAGGAATATGGTATCGTAATATTCAACAAAACATGGAAAAATACATGACATCAAAATAGGTTGTATAAATGAGAAAAAGGGTGATTAACATGTGAAGTTTCATGGGCCTCGAGGGAAAGAGGATCAAAACTAGGGAAATAAAGTGTAGGAAACAAGTATAAAAGTCACACCAAACAAGGAGCATACGTGATATTATATTAAATCATTATTATAAATCCAATCGGATCCGCAACCATATTGGTGATCAGAAGATTAGACCTTATCATAGGTTTTAGATATGTGTCATTTCAAAATTTCCGATATGGTAGCAGATCCGATTTTGAACTTTCGTAGTTGTTTTGACCCCCTAAACAACATTTTTTTGAGGTTCGCAAAAGGCCCATCCTTACCTTCAAATCTTGTAGTACTTGGAGAGATCTTTCCAATTATTTATCATACATTCCAAACGGAAATCATATAACCAAGTTGTGACCCTGGGAAGTTAGCTTCCCAACTAACCCCAACAGGGCGCACAAATTCTTGGAATTCCATCTCTTGGGGTTAGGGTTTTGATTATTTAGGGTTTCCCTTTGTTGTTCAATAATAAAAATTCCCTTGAGCCTCATTGTAACACAGTTCAGAAGCATGTAGCTACTGCATCTCTTCTCATAGATAAGCTATCATTGCCCGAGCTAGTTTATTTCCATTCTATTTGTAAGAATCTTTCAGCTCTTTGATATTAATAAAATGAAGATTTATTTCTATTGCATCTTTGTGTTTATGTTTGTATTCTATTTGTTTCCTGCATAAGTCTGGATCAGTGGTATCAAAGCAGTTTTCTCATTCTCTATTTTTCTTTGCATGTCCCCACCGAGGTCAAGATATAAGGAGTTAGGGCTCGAACTAGTTGAACCTTTGCAAGACCCGCCTCGTAAACCCCAATGGCCTCCCATTGTAGAAGAAAATAAAGACGAGGGAGCAGGAGATCCTTTCAAAATATTGCTTCAGAAAGCCCTTGAGTGACAAAGGAACGCGATGATGGATAACTTTGCCCAAATCCTTTAGCAAATACCAACAGGAAATGCATCTTCATCCAAGAGCCACTCTGGAAGCACCACTCCCTTTAAGGTACAAGTCAACTTTGACATTCCCATATTTGAGGGCCAGATAGATGCAAATATCATAGATAGATGGTTAAATATGTTGGAAGGATAGTTTTTAGTTCATGACTTTTCAAATAAGGAAAATATTACTTTTGCACTCCTCATAGCTTCCCTCCATGTCAAGGACTGATGGGAAACCTAATGTGAACATAAGTACGAGAGGGAACTCACTATTTTCATCCAAACCAACTTGGAGTTATTTCCAAGTTTCCATCGGGGAACAATATTACCCTATTGGAAGCTAGAAAGATAAATACATAAAGTGGACCACGTTGTGGTAGGGAAGGGACGAAGACTTGTCAGAGTTGACAAATACTTTTCATACCCTTTGAAAAAAGTTAGGTATTAAGGATTCTGAGTGGAATTTGGTACTCAAGTACCACAACTATCTACAAAAGTACATCTAGGACGAGATGGAGTTCATGGACATCTCCTCACTTGGTGTCACCTATCGATACGCTCTCAAGATTGAGTATAAATTTAAACAAAAGAAGCGATACTTTGGATCTATGAATATGAATCAAAGGAAAGGCACCCCCAAACCGCAGAAAAAAGGAAAAATCTAAGTTAGGGCGACCCAGGACAACCCACCAAAGCCACAAGAAAAGAACAACACCACCAAGAAAAATAAGGACATATGGAAATGGTGTGAGTTGCATAAGATCCCCACTCACAACACAAGTGAGTGTCAAGCCAAGCAGTCAGTAGTGGCTAAGATGAAGGCTTCTGAATCAGATGCATGTTCTAACTCTAAGTCAGAACCTGATCCGGATCTTGAGAGGAGGCCCCCAAGATCTATGAAATTGAAATGGATCTTGGTGGGAGAGACCCTCAAGATCTGAAAGATTGAAATGGATCTTGGGAGGAGAGACCCCTAAGATCTGAAAACTTGAAATGGATCTTGCTGGAAAGGCCCCCAAGATCTGAAAGATTGAAATGGATTTTGGAGTAGAGACCCCCAAGATCTAAAAACTTGAATTTCCATAAGAAAAAGAGGAGAATACCCAATAAACAAAACCACAAAGAAACCTTTTATTAAAACCCAAGTGGAAATAACCATCTAGGGCAATGGTAGCTTATCTCTGAGAAGAGATGTGGCGGCTACATGCCTCTAAACTGTAAAGGCTACATTGTGGACAATCTGTCCTTTTACAAAATGTGACTTGTTACTTATAGTATTTTTCAGTTACAATACCACGGGTTAGTTCCATGGGTGAATAAATACCATGGGTGGATTTTACAATACCATGGGTGGATTCCATTTACAATACCATGGGTAAATTCCATGGGTCGATGAATAATATGGGTGGATGAGTACCATGGGTTGATGCCATTTTCCATTCGGATCATTCCTCCCTCCTTAAGAGGCAATGGTCCCCATTGCGTAAAGTTCCCTCCTGCGAAGCCTTTGTTGAATATGAAGAGTCACTGAAGATAAGGGTTTATGTGGGTAACCCAAAACCCTGATAAATGAAGATCTGAGGATAGAGATACCCTGTAATGCTTGTGACCAACTGTGATTCTGATAGTGTGCGGCCTAGCAAATGGACTTCGATGACAATGATTTTATGCAGTTGACCCATAACCGTGATGTTGGTTGTTGATGAAGTAGTAGGTGCCTACATAGCCTGGGGTAGGAGGGCATGTCTCCAAGTAACCGAAGTTGAATGCTGCTATGTTGAAACTGATGAATGTGAAGCAGGTGCCTACTAAAGTGGGGTGGGATGGCACGTCTCCAATGGGAACCCACTTCGAATGCTGCTCCAGAATTAAAATGGGCATAACTCAGTCAATATAACTCAGAATATTTATTATAACCTATTTTTGGAAGCAGAAGGATCATTTTTCATCTTCCCATGAATTGGAAATCCTTATTTGGACACTTTGAGATCTCAGTTTGGTGCTACAACAGTTCCGCCGTCACAAAAATTCTGATAAAATCGCTGATTTTAAATCAGCGATATCTCCCACATCCGAACTCCGATTCGACCCATTTGTTTTTTGAAATTGGGTGATTTTTCAAGAGAAATCTAGATCTGGTATTTTTTTTTTTAATTTTGTATCAAATGTTTCAGATCTGATCTGCAAAGTCGCCGCCCAAAAAATTTCCTGCAAAAAAATGAAAAAAGAAAAATTCTTCCTGCTTGACCCAAGAAAAGTGCTTAGTGGAGGTTGTAGCACATGCCTGAAGTTTATTGAATATTGCTGCAAAATTTGAAACTAAAATATGCATCAAACCCTCATTCCCATGGAATCATAACCTGCTCTGATACCACTGATTCGGATCTTGGGGGGAGGCCCCCAAGATCTAAAAAAAATGTAAATGGATCTTGGGAGGAGAGACCCCCAAGATTTGAAAACTTGAATTGCCAGAAGAAAAGAGGAGAATGCCCAATAAAAAAAACCACAAAGAAACTTTTTATTAAAACCCAAGTGGAAATAAACCAGCTAGGGCAATGGTAGCTTATCTCTGAGAAGAGATTTGGCGGCTACATGCCTCTGAACTGTAAAGGCTACATTGCGGCGGACAATCTGTCCTTTTACAAAATGTGACTTGTTACTTATAGTATTTTTCAGTTACAATACCACGGGTCAGTTCCATGGGTGAATAAATACCATGGGTGGAGTTTACAATACAATACCATGGGTCAATGAATAATATGGGTGGATGAGTACCATGGGTTGATGCCATTTTCCATTCGGATTAGAACCCGACAAGGGGAATGACAAAGGGAAGAATATTATTGATGTAGAGTCCAATGCCATTGTTTCCACACCCAAGATCCAGAACATGGAGCTCGAAGATCCAGAGGAGGGGGAGCGACTCTTCCACTCACAAATGTGGGTGAAGGGTTCTCTATTGTAGTTCATTGTCAACAGGGAAAGCCAAAAGAACCTCATTTCAGCAGAGGTCATGAAGAGGTTGTGCCTACTAACCACACCACACCTATAGCCACACATCATGAGGTGGCTTCTTTAAGGATGAGATCTCTACATTAGCCAACAGTGTCGTCTTTCCTACAACATTAAGCCCTTCACACATGAGGTACTGTGTGATGTTTCTCCTCTTAAATTTTGTGTATTATTATGCCAACCATATTATCAAGCACCATATTGTGTATGAATGTAGGCCTCACATTGTTATTATTTATTTGGACAATAATTTATACAAGATAGTGGAGGTAGCATTGCCTACCAGCGTCTCTATGATCTATACAAAACAATGCAGTAAGATCATTTCCAAGGTTGGGAAATTTGTCTTTCTTACGATTCACCTTAGGGAAAGAAGAATATTGTTATCACATCCACAACCTCCAGATAGGGCTCCTTTGTATAGTAGCAACATATGGAAAAGGTCATGGAGGAGTACAGGGACATATTCACCTCACCCAAAAGGGTAGCAGTACACTGTCAGGTCAAGCACTCCATCGATCTGACCCTCAACATGCTTCTACCTAATGGGCCGATCTACCAATGCTCTTTTCTGAAGAACAATTAAATTAAGATGCATATTTAGGAGTTGTTGCAGAAAGGGCACATTAGGCCAAGTCCATCACCCTGTGGGAGCTCGATCATGTTTGTATAAAATAAATATGGCACCTGGAGACTTTGTATTGACTATCGAGTCCTAAATAAGATCACTATCCATAATAGGTATCTAATCCCACAATTTGATGACCTTTCGGACCAAACTAAGTGTTGGCACAAAAGTGACATCAGGGAGAGACCCTGGGTTTGGGTGCAAAGAGCCAACAATGGTTCGTTGTAGTCTAGGGCAACACCGTCATTTTCACCTTACCCCAAGGGATAAGGAGTCTCACCTGAGGCATGCCACAATTGAAAGTAAGAAGGGTTCAGTATAGGGTCAGGGATATCTTAACCATTACTCTATAAGTGGCCTTTTTCATATACTCAGACTAACAATATATCAACATGAATATCAATCTGCCATGAACATAGACTTACAACACATTCAGATTTTTAGTGGGTCCAGATAACATAATCCAATACATGCATCATACCAAGAAACCAATCTCACTCTTCATTAGTATTAATTCAACAGGATAACATTACATTATACATTGGCCTCAGCCACAGACAATTGCATGAAATACCCAATTACATGACCCGAATGACTACAACAGTCTTCACCCCACTTCTTAGTTACTGTTCTAGTCTTCAATTCAGATGCTTTGAGAGCTCGCATCCTCCTTGCTGCTCGTCCGTGACCAGAACTCTTCCACTAACCAATAAAACCAAAAACCAACCCCTTTCTCCTTACATCCTTCTCCTTTTATATTCACTTGTGCCACTTGCATTCCTAGTTCTTACTCAGCCATTTCTTTCCTTGGTTGCCTCTCGTCTGCCTTGTCTGCTCGATTGCCTCTGCTTTCTACTGACACATTTCTACAACCATCCCACAACTGCTTGTTCCTATTTTCCTCCCCAGTTGTCTTCTTCGCAACCTTACCATTGATGCCGCCATCTGTTTCCTCTTCTTCGTATCTCCAAAATCTTTCAAAATATTTCAAAATCGAAACAAAGGCCCCAACAAGCCCCGACCACATTTCTTTGAATCATCCTTGATTCAATTTATTTTGAGCGTTGCAGGTCTTGTTGGTGTCTCTGTAGATACTCATATTGGTGGTTTCGGTGGTTCTGTCAGCTAATGAGCTATAGCTCCTGTTGTATCCTCTATCATCTTTTGGGTGGTTTCTGCTCCAACTGCTCCTTCTTCTCCCTGTTGTCATTCTTTCCCAAATGAAGGCCCCAACTCAGGAACGACGGTGGTCATTCTCTACCTGAATTCATTGTATTTGTGGAGGGAAGCTTCCCATGTGACGATGATTAAGTCATCCTGTTGGGTAAAGTCTTCGGTTGTGTTGGACGTTAGTTCACTTTGCCTTTGATTTTGTAGGCAGTCCCATTATTCTTCAGTTTTGTTGCAGACTTCCTTCACAGCCAGAACCTGTAGTCGGACTCGTGGACGCAGGTCTCTAATTATCCTTTTGGATTTTTCTAATTCCTCTTCAATCTAATCAACCTGTGCTTGAATGGCAGTTATCTGCTCATCGATCTTTTTGAGTTGATTGGATACCGTGCATTATCTGTTGTTGGAAAATAATATTTGTAGCTACTCTCTCATAGGATATACTAGTTTATTCTTTAGCACGAGGCTTCTCAGCCAGTCATGAACTCTATCAATGAGTATGTACCTGCCTTCTAGTCCTTTAGTAAGTTCTTGTGTCTTGGTTGCCACTTCGTTGATCTTTCCATCTATCGTTATAATATATATTTATACTGGGTCTGGCAACACTGATCTCCCCGTTTCTAGTTTCTTCTTCATATCAGCGTTTGTTGGCACAAGATTTGAACATGTTTCTTGAATGTGATTGCAACAACGCACCAGTGTGCAGGTTGCAATGTCCTTTAGAGCTTCTGTGTTGATATCTATGATTTTTGAAGATAGCGACAAAAATTTCTTTGTCACCTGATCATCCTGCGCCTACAAATCAGTATTTACCTGTCGCAAGTGATCTCTTTCCTCTGTAACTTGTTGTAGCTACTGCTTTTGTTTTTCGTGTTCTCGGACCAGGTCATTGTGTATTCTTTTGGATCTTTATGCAACTTGCTAGATGAATGAAAAAAGTTGTGTCGATGATCATTGTTGTAGGGTGTCGGTCTGCATTGTGCTTGGCTCTGGAAAATTTTGCTAAATTGATAGGCCACTAGAAATGTATTTCACAGAATGGGAGGTGGGAGAATGAACTGGTTGTGATTGTGGGGTGAATTGGGGACTAGAGGGAATTATATTATGGTTGGGAACCATTGGGAAATTTATAGGGAATAATGGTTGGTATTGTTCATTCCCCCTAACTGCAGAAGGGTTGTGATTGGTTCTTTCCCCTAGGATGGGTGTGACCCAAAAGGTAATGATACTAGCGAGGTTGTTTGGGTGCTACTACTAGGGGTGGCCCCCCTAGGCTTCTCTGTCGAATCTACCTCCACGTCTTCAATTGCTAGTCTTGTGCCATAGGGGATGTTTTCCAATAGGGTTACGGAGGTGGAGGCCGTGTGGGGAGAATGTTCCCATGACTAGGGTGGAATGGTCGATGGATTTGGGGGGATTTCTTCAACAATCAAAGATGTGGATAATTATTGTTTGACCTCATCAGTAAGGTCCAAAATGTGAATCGTTGGGGTATATCTGGGCTTCTTAGTTGTTGGGTTCTTCATTACTCTTTTCTTTCTGGGTTTCGGGACTATTGGTTGTGATTGGGTTTCAGTGCCAACAGTAGGAATTTCCACTGCTATTAGAGTTGTAATTATTGGTGTAAACATAGTAGAACCTTGAAATGCATGGACTGGTTAGCCTCACCTGAATGTTCATCGAATATTGCAATTGTCTGCCTTATTGCAAACATTTGTTATTCCATTTGTAGCACCATTGGGTGTATATCTTCCTTATCCAGTCTCTTTCTGCTACTCTCTCCCGCTTCTCCTGCTTGTGACTATGGCTTTATTCCACCAAATATCAGTACTTTCCTTCAGTGATCTCACATGCAACCCTCGGCCATGACCCAATTTTGTTATGGTTTGTTGCTTCAGTTAAAACAAATTTATGCAGCTTCATCTTGAAGGTGTCAGGGTGGACACATCTAGGTTTAACATATGTGTTCCCATGTGAGAATCGAAACCAGATTTCCTTTGAAAATTCATCCAAAAGTGGTTTGGGTATTCTCTCCATCGACCTAACTGTATCCAGCATCAGCTCATACCATTTGGTGAAAGTTGCCTCATTCATTTCCTTACTGCTCGGGTCTCCAGAAACTCTCCATGGCTCATACCTGGGCGCTAATTGTTGTCCTTCATTAATATGCATTATCTCCCTCCCTCTCAGTGGTCGCCACTTTCACATCACCAAAGTCATCAATATGTATTCAAATAATAAATTGGTACTCCTCTTGTATATATCTTCACAGGCCTCGAAAATCTCATTTAGTACGAAAGCGAACTAATTGTGCACTTCTCCGTTACAGAAGTGCTCCACTGCGGAGATTGCGTCCAGAGTGCACTCATTTCTTGCGAAGTGTCTCATTTTTTTACCTGCTATTATGTAGCAGGAAAACCTTATCTCAATGTTTCTAATAAGGTCAATCTTGGCTCCCCTACCATCATGCTTTGTTCCATAATTTTCATAATAATCATCTTCTCCCTGCTTATTTTCTCTTTTCGTTCCTCCTTGGAATGATGTATTCACCTCATTTCATCCTGTTGATAGCCCTGTGAAGCGATGGATATCACCTACGTGAATTGGATACTCCTTTTCGAGACATAGGGATCCCCAATGCATTCTGCTGGCTGGGCGCTTCATGCACTGCATTGCAGCTAGTTGTGTGCTGAAGACCAACAAACTTCTCAAATTGATCAGCGTAGATCTTTGTATCCCTCTAAAATATTCTTTGACTCTGGCTATTCTCATGCCATCTTCCTTCTGAATTTCCTTTGTATACACCTCCCTCTTCAGCATTGGAAACTGGAAATAATTTGTAAGATCATTGTCAACCAAGGTAGATTTGTCATATTTTACATATGGATTTTCCAGCAAGACAATTCACTCATCAAGTTTGTCCTCTAGAACTGAAAGAATTCCCTTTGCCATTGCTCTTTGTCTCTGATAGACAATAATTACTATAGGCTTCAAACTTCTGCACTTCTGCTATTGCTATTCTTCAAAGTGAGTTTAGATTTTTTCTGCTACTTGCACTCGAAATTTTGTAGCTTCCTACATTTTCATGCAAATTAAGTAGTCGAACTTGACACGACGTTTTCTTACTGGACTTAGAAACTAATTACTATGACAACTTTCCCCATGTATCCTAATCATGCTTTGTTTTCTTCAGCTGACCTGGACCTGACATTTATGACGTAGAATGGAGAAGGATAGAGTGGGCCGCATGGTTAATAAATTTTCCGTAATGGAGGATATTTATTAGCTAAAATTGTTCCTAATGGGAAAATATTTTATAGCTTCCCTTTTGATAGTTGCATTATTAGTTACTTATTATGGAAATGACTACTCGTACGGTGGAAGGACTGACAAATTGTGTGACTATTAACACTGAAAAAGTGTCTACAAGAACGTCTATCAATTCTCCCCCCCCCCCCCGCCCGACCACAAATGGGTTATGGTATCATGACATTTTTGCCACAACCTTATTGATGCCTTTTCTTATTCTTATTAAAATACAACAAAAGATATGAACTTCAAATGAACATTGTAATGACTTGACTAAGTTTTATTTACTACTACCTACTTGTGGGCTCATTTCCGAGACCCCCTTAACTTGATCGTGTGGCTTTTAACTTGTGGGAGGGTTTTAGGCTTGTGTCATTTACCCATCCATGTGGCATTTCACCGTCCAGTTGCGTGAGCCTTACCACTCCATAATCTTTGATTTCCACAACTATAAATGGGTCGAGCTAGTGCATCTGCAATTTACCTAGGAACTTTTGGAACTTGTTGTCGTATAACAATGTATGATCTCCGACTTGGAATGTTTTCCTTCTGATATGACTGTCATGCCAATATTTTTGCCTTCTTTTCTTTATTGACTGGTGAAATTCAGCTAAGAATCTAGATTCATCAAATTCCATCAGTTGATTCAATCTTTCTCTTAATGTTGCATCATCTGTCATTTTTGTTGCTTGAGAAATAAACATGTTGGGCACTATGAACTTCACTGGGACCACTACTTCTTTTCCATATACCAGCTGAAATGGTGTTTGTTTATGAATTCTTTTCACTGTTGTTCTGTATGCCCATAAAGTTGTTGGCACGTGTTCATCCCAGTCGTCTTTGTTGGCTGATACAATTTTCATGAGACCTTTCTCCAGTATTTTATTGAATGCCTCAATAGTCTCGTTGGCCTGTGGGTGATATGGGATACTTTTATCATGTTGAATCATAAAGTTCTTGAGAAGAGACTCAATAGTTTCATTAATGAAATGTGTTCCTTGATCGCTTATCAGGCGTTTTGGGCATCCAAGTATTGATATTATGTTTTCAAAAATGAATATTGTGGCAGTGTCAGTTGTATAGTCCTTGACTTTTGTTGCTTTTTCCCATCGTGTGAGATATTCTGTAGCTGTTATTATGTATCTTGTGTGTGAATGTCGTGCTGGTGGTGTTATGGGTCTGATGAAGTTTATCACCCACTTCTCAAAAATATACATTGTATGAACTGGGTTTAAAGGGAGTTCATCTCAACATGATGACTTTCAAACCCTATGACAGACATCACAATTCTTAGCATATTCCTTAGAATCTTTGTGGATAGTTGGCCACCATAATCATGCGTGCAGTATCTTCCTTGCGATGGCTTTTCCTCCCACATGGCCTCCTGCGAATCTAGCATGACATTCCTAGAGTACTTCTCCTCTTTCATGTAGAAGTATAGAACGTCTCAGGACTTGATCCAGGCCCATCTTATAGAGATGTCTTATGATTAGTTGATAGTCTGTTGCCCTTACTATTAGATGCCACTTTTGCGTTGGTGTATACCTCTCCGAGTGGTGCCCTGTTGCTAATATTCCAACAATTTCTTCTAAGTAGTCTGGAACTGCCTCTATTTTGAATAAGTTAGCATCAAGCATTTGATCATCTAATGACCCTTCATTCTCTCGAGTCTCCAGTCATGACAGATGATATGGCCCCACATTTAGCCTTTCGAGTTTGATGACTACTTCAAAAGTGAATTCTTGGAAGACTAATAACCAACGACATATTCTTCCTTCTAATACCGGTTTGTTCACTAAATACTTTAGTGCGAAATGATCTGTGAAAAATTTAAATGGTGCTCCCAGCAAGTAATGCCTAAATTTTTGTAGAGAGTAAGCCATGGCTAGTGTGTCCCTCTCTATTTTCGTATAGTTCCTTTCTGCATTTGATAGTTTCCTATTGGCATAGTACACTGGGTGATCCATATTTCTCTCGCCCAGTTGCACCAATACTGCCCCTAGCACGATCCTTGACGCATCAATATGTACATGAAATGTCTTGTTCCAATATGGGTACACAAGCATAAGAGCACTTACCAGTTTCTCTTTCAACTTATTCAATGTTGCTTGACAGTCCTTCGAGCAAGTGAATGCTTTCATCCTTTTCAGTAACTTCTCCATCGGGGTTGTAATTGATGTGTAGTTTTTTATTAACTCCCAGTAATACCCTGTGTTTCCTAGAGTGGACCACAGTTTCTTTACATTATGTGGTGGTTCCATGTTAATGATTGCCACAACCTTTGCGGGGTCTACACACACTCCATCCTTACAAACAATGTGACCCAACAGTGTTCCAAATGGAACCACAAAAATGCATTTTTTTAGATTTAAGGAGATTTGCAACTATCGACATCTTTCAAACATGACCCTTAGTAACCTTGTGTGTTTCTTCAATAAACTATATAATGTCCAGTCATCCATATACACCTCCAGGAACCTGTGAATATAGTCTCTCAATGCATCTATAACAATCCTTGAGAAAACAGCAGGTGCCTTCTTCAACCCAAATGGCATTACATGATAATCGTATGACCCCCATTCAGTGGTGAATGTTGTCCTTATCTTGTCTTATTCTGCTATTCGAACTTGATGATATCCTGAAAATCCATTAGTGAATGAATATGCCTCATTGCCCACTACATTATCCAGAACTTCATCGCTAAAGGGTGTTGGGAAGGGATCATGCACACATGCATTGTTTAGACTTTGATAATCAACACAAACTCTAATATTTGTTGTGTCTTTCTTGTTATGTATGACTATTGGACTAATCCATTCCGCTTCATATACCAGAAATATAATTTCAACTTCTAGTATTTTGTCTATCTCCTTAACCTTTTCTTTCACTCTGGGTTTAGCCTATATGGTCTATGCTTTATTGGATGGGAATCCAGTTTTAAAACAATCTTCATCTCCCCTATGTCCCCCTTTATCCCTTTTATCTTAGCTACTAACACTAGGAACAAGTCTTGATATTCCCGCAACAGGTCAAAGATCTCCCTTGTTGTCTATTCATCCCAATAATGCCCAATAGATGTCATTTTGGGTTTATCATATGTTCCAATATTCTACCTTTTCAATTTCATCAGGAGTAGGTGTGCGGCTTCTCCTGTGGGACTTTCTTGAATGTCCCTTCCCCTTTTGTTTCCTCAAAGGCCAAGTGTCTCAATCCTTCTGAACCATCTTCATCTGGTTCTGCGTCTACTTTGTTGCATGCCATGTATTTTGGATAACATATGTCATAAAGATGTTGTAAGAACTTCTCATCAACGGAACCTTCCCATAATTGTCTTGGGGTGAATGGGATCCTTTCAATAGCATATAAGGTTTCAGTCATGCGTTGATCAACATCTTTGAATGAGAAGCTACTAATGAACTAGGACGCCATGACATCCCAATCCTTTGTTTGTTTACGAAGCTCCTCTTATACGTACCATGATTACGGGATGGTACCTAGGATATGTATAAATACATGCACCCAAAGTTCTTTCAGAAGCCTTTCCTTTTCCCAATTTTCTATGAATTCTTCTAAATGCTTCTTAGGATCTGAATTGCCTCTATATTTCACTCTATTATGAGGTCAGTCTTCTTCTTGACAGAACCTCTCTCTCATGGCTCGCTTTATAGTTCCCCATTCATGCAACATGTTGTGGTGCATTCTCCACCACCTTGTTGGGGTGGTGTTTAATGTGATATATAGCAATGGAACCTTGTGATATTCTCTTATTTCTCTGTTTACTTTGTTTAAGAAAATGTCTATCGATTCAATATCGTGGAATTTTGGATAGTCGCTTACCTCTACCCCTATCCAATTTATCCTGCATATCTTCGCGCAATGTCTGGTATCAATTTTGTATCCCCTTGCTGCCATGCATCCCACACAGCTTCTGAACCAGCTTCTGAGCTTCGAATACTCCTCCAGCTAATAGATCCTCTTGCTTTGGGATTTATATAATCCTCCCTCTTACCTAACATTAATGTGTATAGTTGGTCTAGCATTCCCGGCTCGTCCCTATCATCCATAGGTTCCGTGAACCTGGGTCTAAGGGTTGTATCACCCACATCCCTTCTGCTTCAAAAATCATTAGGTCTTTCTTCAGTTCAATGATAACATAGCTTTCATAGGCCCAGTTGATCCCAAAGAGTGCTGGATACGATTCCTTATCACCCATTATATCAATTACTTCGAATTCAATGTATGTCTTTACTCTAGCCACATCCACCTCTACATAATCCAACCTTCCAATAGGTAAGATACAATATGTATTCTCCATCCTCAACTGTATCGATGAATACTTAAGTTGAGGCTTCCCCATCGCCTCCCATGTTTTCCTAGGAAAAATATTTACATCTGACCCTAGGTCTAGCATTGTGTCTTTGATATGGAATCCTACAATCTGAGCATTGATTCAGAATTCCCTTCCACTTCTCCTTTTATTCGACTGCACTCTTCTCGTATGCCTTTCTGGTAAGTTGGCATATGGTAGTTCTCATTCCTCTTCATTTTCTGGCAATACTGCTTTTAAACTTTTGCACAATTCCTTCAACATCCGCTCATCATGAACGATCTGTAGAAATAATTTAAACCATTCTTCTATTGGTTGAGCATTTTTGAGAGCACATTTGTCCTATTTTTGTTTCTCCTTTGTCTCGGTAATCCCTTCAAAAAATTTAGCTGCCTCTTGATAATACTACTTTTCCTACATGGGTTTGTATGGTTTCTTCAAAGATAATGGCTTAACAATCGAGGGCGGGTCCACCATACCCCAATCTTCCCTGGTCTTCTTTCCTTCCCTTTTAACTATATTTATATTTGATCCAGGTGGATGTTGGTGGCCACCCACCTATCCCATTTGGACCCCCGCAACTGTCTCTTTCATTTTTTCAGTTTCTGTAATTGTAGCATAGTTTACTATTTTTAGCAGTTTTTCGGGTCCTGAACTTCCGGAGCCGTTTTGAGGCCCTAAACGACGTTTTTTTGGGAAATCTGGGGGCAACATGGAAGCATGGACTGATTTTTCCCTTCCCAAAGTGGTAGTTATCAGATAGATCTTTCTAACAAGCTATCATACGCGTCAAACGGAGATCGTATGCCAAAGTTACGACCTCGGGAAATTGATGTACCAATTTACCCAAATCGGGGCCCACAATTTGGCATTTCATCTTCTAGGGGTAGGTTTTGGAATGTGAAGGGTTTTCCATTGTTTCTAAACAATAAATAGGCCTTTGCACCTCATTCTAACATAGTTCAGAACAGTTCAGAGGCATGTAGCCGCCACATCTCTTCTCAGAGATAAGCTACCATCGCCCTAGCTAGTTTATTTCCATTTATGGTTGTAAGCATATTTTGGTATTTTCCATTAATGAAATGAAGTATTATTTCTACTGCATCTTTGTGTATATGGTTATATCTATATTTTTTTGTGTTCCTGTTTAAATCTGGATCAATATTAGTTATGGGAAGAGTGTAGCCTATACGAGGCTCTGCATTGATCAGGTTAGCCCCTCTCTGTCTAGAACTTTCTTTCCATTTTGAAATGAGCTCAGGGAAATCCTCTATGGCATGTGTATTGATTCTACATTGTGAACACCATGGTCTCCTGGGGAGATGACATTCCCTGGTAATGTGCCCCTCTTGATCACAGTTATAGCACCTTACGGGACCTCTACCTCCCGCTCTTCCTCCTCTTGTATTTCCTCCTCGTCCTCCCCTAGTGGACTCATTGATTCTGAATGTAGACTTGTCCATCCATTATACTAAAGCATATAATGCCCTGCACTAGTCAGTGTGATGCATTGTAGATGTAAAAAACTCACAATAGCTATTATTTGGAACATTGGAGTACTTTTGTAGTATTGGGCACACCCGGGGACCGTAGATGTACATCCTACAAATTTCATAGTATTCTTAGGTATTTCGTCCTAGGAAAGCTCCTTGCACCCCTACTACCCCAACACCTATTGTTGGCGGTGTTCCTAATGGTCCTGCAATCCCTCTTGAATGGTTGATTCCCCTCAACCTTAGGCATTCTATCACAACATGTCCTTCCACCATGTAGTGTGTACACCATATGTTGGGTCTAGTTGGCCGAACTAGTTGTAAATCCTTCAGTTTCTCCATTAAGTTGGCGATTTGATTTTGGAGGCCCATGATTGATGGGTCCTCCAACCCCCCTGATACTCATGTGGGTATCCTGGCATGGCCTCTATACGCAACGCTTGTTCCAAAGCATCTTGGAGAGTCCCAATCTTCTGTTGTGTCAACAACGTTCTTGTAAGGGGTAAGAGCACCTTGATGAACTAGTCTCTTTTGTGATTAGGATTTAGGGTGTAAGTTAGCTTAGCAATAACATCCTTAAATACTTGTATCAATTCCCAAGAATTTTCACCTTCCTTCTGCTTGATTTCCCATAGTCTAAGGTACTTTGAATTCTGGCACGAACCCTCTCTTGATATCATCTACTGTGGGGTTTTGGTTATGTTCTGCCCATTTTATAAACCAATGCAGAGCCCTCTGCCTCAACGTGGTCTGGAACTCAACTGATTTAGAATTTTCTGGTGTTTGAAGCGCTCTCCATATAGCTTCACAGAGGTACCAGTGATGTCCTATGTCTTCATTTCCTCTACCAGCGAATTAAGAGTATCTAGTGAAATTTCCCACCATGGTTACTCGAGTATGTGCCAATAACACAAATCCTTTAGTTCCGGGCCGCTGAGATCCTTACAGTCCCAGATTACTAATACTGCTAATTCCATTATTATTTATTGTATTAAAGTTGGCCTTATATTTCTCATGTACGTTGTGTACTCGTATCACTTAAGCTAACTTAGCAACAAGTTTCTCAGGATTATTGTAAGGCACCAGGGGAAGGTTGGGAGGGATACTACCTATACTTTGGGGACTCTGATGTTGATCTCTTGTGGATGTTTCACCTTTGGTGAATAACCTTCTCATGAAATTACTCATTTCCCCTTCCATCTCCTCTTCATGACTGCTCCAATTTTTTCCCTCGGCCATCTTCGCCGCAACCTGTAAGGAAGAGTCCTCATCATTATCTTGGCTTATATTCTTCCCATTATCATTCTTGTCTTGTCCTACATCTTCCTCCATCCTCTTTCACTCTTATAAGCTCCTTAGCACTGCTCCTACTTAGTGGGGTCCCATTCATCTCTTCTTCATAGTTTGAACCTGCTCTCACCTTCCACTTATCAGCTAATAGCCATCTCCTATGCACCCTAACGTCTCTAGATTTTCATAATCTCTCTACATCCATTCCTTCAGATGCATCTCTATTCCCCAACCGGTAGCATCCTCCCCTTAGGTCCTTCCCCTAGTACTGGGTTTTATGCTACCATCATTGTTGTAGATAAGGGTGGTAACCCTTCTTCTACCATGAACATCTTAATCCACAACAACACTTCCCTCACGAGCTTCCCTCTTAATCCTGACTTGAACACCACTTCTGCCCTTGGGAACGACTGATACTTCTCTACATCTAACTCGACTATGTACCCCTCTACTATAGTCTGTACCCAAAAATGAACTTCCCTTGTGAGATCGTTATCCAAGTGTTGAAGTTATACAAGGTTTGAGGGAGCACAGTCATGACGAGCTGACGTCGTTCCTTTCGATTGATTCTGCACTTTTAGCCTCCTTAACCAATTATACAATTATTCTGGAAACTTACACTAGAAGATCTTATATTGGTCACTCGCAACCTCAGTGTAAAAAGTCTCTCTACTCACTTTGGGAATAGTTTGACCCCTTTGAATAGCTTGTTCTGATATAAATTAATCTCCTCTTTTATCCCATCAATCCCTAATCTCTTCCTAAAATATCCTCATCACCATATTCCAAACGGGTTCTTATAGCTTCAGGTCCTGGCAACGAAACCATTTGTTTCCACAAAAGTGACAACATGGATAGACCCTAGGTTCGAGCACAAAGAGCCAACAATGGTTCTTTGTAGCCTAGGATAACACTGACATTTTCACCTTACCCCAAGGGATAAGGAGTCTCACCCGAGGTGTGCCGTGACCGGAAGTAAGAAGGGTTTAGTATAGGATCAAGGATATCTTAACCATTACTTTATAAGTGATCCTGTGCATATATTCATACTAACAATATATCAACATGAAGATCAATCTACCATGAACGTAGGCTTGCAACACATTCAAATTTTTAGTGGGTCTGTGTAACATAATCAAATACACACATCATACCAAGAAACCAGTCTGACTCTTCACTCATATTAATTCAATAGGATAACATTACATTATACATTGGCCTCAGCGATAGACAATTGCATGAAATATCCAATTACATGACCCGACTGGCTGCAACAGTCTCCGCCCTGCTTCTCAGCTACTGCTCTAGTCTTCAGGTCAGATGCTCTAAGATCTTGCATCCTCCTCATTGCTCATCCATTACCAAAACTCTTAAATTAACCAATCAAACCAAAAACCAACCCCTTTCTCCTTGCGGCCTTCTCCTTTTGTATTCACTTCTATTGCTTGCACTACTAGTTCTTAATCAGTTGTTTCTTTCCTTGCTTACCTCTCTTCCACCTTGTCTGCTCGTCTGCTAATGCTTTTTGCAGACACCTTGTCGTGACCGTCCCACAACTACCTGTTCCTATATTCCTCCCTAGTTGTCTTCTCCGCAACCTGATTGTTGTTGTCACCATCTGTTTCCTCTTCTTGGTATCTCCAAAATCTTTCAAAATATTTCAAAATCTAAATGAAGGCCCCAACATCAAGGGTTCCAAATAATTCAACAAGATTGATTTGAAGTTTGGATATCACCAGGTGCCAATCGAACCCTTTGATGTGTGGAAGACTACCTTCAAATCTAAGGAGGGGCTTTTTGAATGGTTGGTCATGCCTTTCAAGTTAAAGAATACCCCTGAAACCTTCATAAGGTTGATGGATGACATCTTACATCCCTTCACCAACTCATTCATGGTAGTGTATTTGGATGAAATCCCGATCTTTAGCTAGAGTTGGGAAGAGCACCCACACCATATTCAGCAAGTCCTCCAAACATGTGACAACACAAGTTGTGTGCCAATTTGGAGAAATGCACTTTTGGTATGACCTAGGTTCAATCTATAGGGTACATCATTGATGAGCGGGGTGTGCATGTGGACCCATCCAAGATACAAGTTATTTGAGATTGGCCACCCCAACCAATCTAACATAGCTACGTAGCTTTCTACGCCTTTCCAATTTCTACCGCAAGTTTGTGTTGGGTTTCTCTCATATCACTTGGCCTTTGAGTCAAGTCACCATGGGCGGAGAAAAATAAAATTTCTTCTAGTTTGAATCCCAATAGAAGGAATTTTATGAGTTTAACCATCGCCTCTACTCTGCACTAGTGCTCACATTCTCATACCTATAACAACCATTTGGGCTTGAGACAATTGCCTTTGACTATGCTATCCAATGCCATATCATAGTGAGAATCTTTCAGACACACTCTAAAAGTATCCAACCTATGACAAAGAGATGTATTCCATTGTGTAGGCTTGCCGAAAATGGAAGCATTACATTCTGGGGAAGAAAACGGTCATCCACAGAGACCACTAACCCCTACAGTTCATACAGACACAATTCAAAACAATCGCCATAAAAAATTAATTCGGATCTTGTGGGGAGGCCCCTAAGATCTAAAAGATTGAAATAGATCTTGGAGGGAGGCCCACAAGATCTGAAAAGTTGGAATGCCAGAAGAAAAAGAGGAGAATGCCCAATAATAAAAAAAACCACAAATATTTTTTTTTATTAAAATAGATAATAATTGTAAGGACTACATTGTGGTGGAGAAACTATCCTTTTACAAAATGTGACTTGTTACTTATAGTATTTTTCAGTTACAATACCACGGGTCAATTCCATGGGTGAATGAATACCATGGGCGGATGTCACAATACCACAGGTCAATTCCATGGGTGAATGTCACAATACCATGGGAAAATACCATGGGTGAATGAATACCATGGGTGGATGTCACTTACAATACCATGGGTGGATGCCACTTACAATACCATAGGTAAATTCCATGGGTGGATGAGTACCATGGGTTGATGCCATTTTCCATTCGAATCATTCCTCCCTCCTTAAGAAGTAATCGTCCCCATTGCGTAAAGTTCCCTCATGCAAAGCATTTGTTGAATATGAAGAGCCACTGAAGATAAGGGTTTTATGTGTTTAACCCATAACCATGACGAATGAAGATCCAAGGATAGAGATACCCTGTAATGCTTGTGACCAACTGTGATTTTGATAGTTTACAGCCTAGCAAATGGACTTCGATGAAGTGTGGGTTTGTGGATGACCCATAAGCATGATGAATGAAGATTCGAGGATAGAGATACCCTGTAATGCTTGTGACCAACACTGATAGTGACAGTGTGCATCCTAGCAAATGGACTTCGATGAAGTGTGGGTTTGTGGATGAACCATAACCATGACAAATGAAGATCTGAGGATAGAGATACCCTGTAATGGTTGTGACCAACTATGATACTATCAGTGTGCGACCTAGCAAATGGACTTCGATGACAAGGATTTTGTGCAATTGACCCATAACCATGATGTTGGTTGTTGATGAAGTAGCAGGTGCCTATATAGCCTCTGGTGGGATGGCACATATCCAAATAACCTAAGCCAAATGCTTCTATGCTGAAACTGATGAATGTGAAGCAGGTGCCTACTAGAGTGGGGTGGGAGGGCAAGTCTCCAATGGGAACCCGCTCTGAATGTTGCTCTAGAAATAAAATGGACATAACTCAATTAATATAACTCAGAATATTTATTATAACCTATTTTTGGAAGCAGAAGGACCATTTTTCATCTTCCCATGTCATGGAAATCCTTATCTGGACACTCTAGAATCTTAGATTTGCCCTGCAATTTTTCCACTGACACAAAAGTTCTAAAAAAATAGTTGATTTTAAATCAACGATATCTCCCACATCTGAACTCCGATTCGACCCATTGTTTTTTGAAATTGGGTGATTTTTCAAGAGGAACTCGGATCTACAATCCGTTTTCTAAAATTCTGCACAAAAACTTCAAAAAGGATAGGAGAATCATCATCCACTAGTTGTTGTCAGAAAGAATTTCTAGAACATAGTTTATTTTAAATCAGCGATATCTCCCTCATCCAAACTTTGATTCAACCAATTTTTTTTTTTTGAATTTTGGTATTTATTCACGAGAAATCCAGATCTATTATTTTTTTTTGTAAATATTGCACCAAATGTTTCAGATATGATCTGCAAACTCGCTGCCCAAAAAAAAAATCTTGCAAAAAAATGAAAAAAGAAAAATTCATCCTGCTTGGCCCAAGGAAGTGCTCTATGGAGGTTGCAGCATGTGCCTGAAGTTTGTTGAATATTGCTGCAAAAATTTGAAACTGAATTATGCATGAAACTCTCATTCCCATGGAATTGTAACTTGCTCTGATACCACTAATTGGGATCTTGTGGGGAGGCCCCTAAGATCTAAAATATTGAAATAGATCTTGGAGGGAGGCCCACAAGATCTAAAAAATTGGAATGCCAGAAGAAAAAGAGAAGAATGCCCAATAAAAAAAACCACAAAGATTTTTTTTTATTAAAATAGATAATAACTGTAAAGACTACATTGTGGTGGACAAATTGTTCTTTTACAAAATGTGACTTGTTACTTATAGTATTTTTCAATTACAATACCATGGGTCAATTCCATGGGTGAATGAATACCATGGGTGGATGTCACAATACCATAGGTCAATTCCATGGGTGAATGAATACCATGGGTGAATGTCACAATACCATGGTCAAATACCATGGGTGAATGAATACCATGGGTGGATGTCACTTACAATACCATGG
The DNA here is from genome assembly GCA_000404065.3 of Pinus taeda. Taxonomy (NCBI): domain Eukaryota; kingdom Viridiplantae; phylum Streptophyta; class Pinopsida; order Pinales; family Pinaceae; genus Pinus; species Pinus taeda. The sequence continues at coordinate 66,358 of APFE031622556.1, forward strand.
GTGGATGCCACTTACAATACCATAGGTAAATTCCATGGGTGGATGAATACTATGGTTTGATGCCATTTTCCATTCGGATCAAAAATGGTCCACCTATCTGCAACAGTTCCATTTTAACATCAAGTACAAGAAGGGTAGTACTATCTTAGCTTACCATTGGTTATGGTGCTTACCACTGTGCTCAACTCTTGTGGACACGATACTTTGGGATGGTCGCATCATTACAAGAGCGATCCAGAATTCGGAAACACATACCAGATGCTCCTAGAAGGAAAGAAAGTTCCATATTTTCACCTATAGGGAACACTATTATTCCACCTCAGAAACCTCTATGTTCCTTCAAGAAAGCATGCCAAGATGATTTGGGAGGCAAACTACAGTTGAGTTGTTGGACATTTTGGGGTAGAGATAACAGTGGCAGTGCTACAGAAGTATTTTTACTGGCCAAACCTTCGACAGGATGTTGGGAAGTACATCAAATCATGAACTACCTGTGCCATTTTCAAACTGACAATCATGAAGCAAGGCCTCTATACTCCTCTGCCTACTCATAGGTTTCCTTGGGAATCCATCTCCATGGATTAGATTCCGAACATTCCTTCTACTAAGCATGGAAACGGCTGTGTTTTCATGGTCGTCAACAAATTCTCTAAGATGGCCATTATGGCAGCCTACAAGAAAAGTATCACAATAGAAGCCACTGCTAATATCTTCTTTGAACGAGTGTGGGTACACTTTGGGATCCCACAATCCATTATCTCAGATCAGGAAAGCATGTTCTTGAGTACATTTTGGCCAATCCTCTAGTCGATGTTGGATACCAAGCTCACTAAGTCCACAACCTTCCACCCCCAAACTAATGGCGAAATAGAGACCATCAATAGGATTCTCATGCACATTTTTCACATGTACAACTCACGCAACTACAATAGAGCTCTCCATATATCAACTAGCCACAACCCCTTTCAGATGGGATTAGGATTCCAGCCACTATGTCCCATTGATGTGGCGATACCATACGCTACTCAAGCAGATTCAACTCATGGCCAGTCTGAAGCTAGCAGAGCTAACAACTTCATTGAGCACATTCAACACTTCAATGAGTAGGTCCATGACATATTGGATAGAGCCAATGCTAATTACAAGTAGTGTCAGGTGCCACACAAGTTCCAGGTGGGCAGAAAAGTTTGGTTACATTTGCAGAAGGAGCACCTCGTTGGGCCCCACCACAAGCTTTGCTCGCTCTGATAAATGTCATACACCATCATCAAGGCTGTAGGGGAAAATGCCTTCGAGTTCAACATTCCACCATTCCTTGGCCTACACCTAGTATTTAATGTGGACCGACTACGAGCATACTTTACCCCATTGTTGGATATATCTGACATTGTTGAGCAGCTGACACCAATAAATCTCAACCAGAGCTACATCAAACATGCCACAACTGAAAATATCATGGACACACATATCAAGAACACTTGCCGGTAGAGGATCCAAATGTATCAAGTTTTCAAGGCAAGCCAACTCCTTCACCAGGGCAAGTGGTTCACCAAGGACCAAGTTCAATAGAATTATCCTCACCTCATGGAGGCTCTCCACGTAATGGGGAAAATTGCTTCCTAAGGGGGGAGGACTGATCCAGGTGGATATTGGTGGCCACCCACCTATTCCACCTAGACCCTAGTCGGTTTCATCAATCTCCTTAATCATAGCAACATTTACTATTTTTAGCATATTTTTGGGTCTTGAACTTCTGGAGCTACTTTTACCCCCTAAAAGTCATCCTTTTGAGGTCTGAAATGAGCTTATGGGCCTATGAAAAATCCTATAGTACTTAGAGAAATTTCAAATGAGGTATCATACACGCCAAATGGAGATCATATGACCAAGTTATGGCCCTAGGAAGTTGGTTTCCAAACTAACCTCAACAGGGCCCACAAAATCTTGGCATTCCATCTCCTGGGGTTAAGGTTTCCCTTTATCATTCATTAATAAAAATTCCTTTGAACATCATTGTAACACAATTCAAAGGCATGCAACCACCACATCTCTTCTCATAGATAAGATACCATAGCCCGAGCTATTTTATTTCCATTCTTCTTGTAAGCATCTTTTAGTTCTTTGATATTAATGAAATGAAGATTTATTTCTGCTACATCTTTGCATTTATGTTTATATCTGTATTCTAGTGTTTTCTTTCATAAGTCCAGATCACCAAAGATAAGTATTAATTATAGTTGAAAACTTGCTTCAGTAAATTTGTGACTTGAATTTATTTATAATTATTTTGATGAAACTCATAAGACTTGTATGCTTGTGATGTAGAAGAATTACTAACATGTCCAATGCAAATGCATGAAATTAACTATAAATAACATAGCATAAGCTCAACAATATCTTCGTACATAACAGTAACACACTAGAGTTAAGGACTTCGGTAACTAGGTCGTTGTTGTGACACTAGAAACATGTGGTATGAATCGATTCATCATGATGTATGTCATGGAACATGTGATTTGTTATTCAAGAAAAGAAAGGAAATGAGTTGGATGAGAAGGTTCTTCCTATGCGAGGAAGCCTTTCCAAGGAATGGATTTCTCGAGGGACTGAGGAAGTAGAGAAGGGAATGTTGGAACTTAGAAAGTGAACTGGTTTTCACAAAACCATTATCATACTAATTGGGATCATATATGCATTGGGTGTGTCCCAAGAAGAAATGTGCTGAATTTTCCCCTGAACAAGTAATGAGAGTAGTGGATGACATGACTAGACATTGGATCTGGACCATGCTTTAGAAATCAAGTAATCATGTAGGATGAGATGCAATGAAGGAACTTTGAACCAAATGAAGCCACTTGAGAAAATGACTGATTGAATGAGAGTATCTTACCAACTTATGTTCATTATGTAAATGAATGTAAAAGAGTTGTGTATATATAAAGTTTATTGAATTTTGTGCTTGGGTATAAAGCACTTTTGTATTTTATGTTCAAGAATAAAAAAATACTAAAAATGTGTTAGGGTATAGAACATTGAGGACGATGTTCCTCTAAGGTGGTGGGGTCTATGAAAATCCTTTTTCTAATCCCTTTTTTCATTGTCATTATGAATAGTAATTCATGTAAATATCATGGAAATGTAAACAAAATGACTGGTTAAGAGTAGTGGACATGGATAAAAAATTATGAGGAGTTTCTTGGGAATTAGTTAATTTATACTATTCATTTAATGGCCACCAATTTTTTGTTTGGGTTTAATGGCCTTCATGGTTTTATAGCATCATTTAGCACTCCCATAAACTTTATACTCTCATATGGCCCTAGAAAACCTTTTCCCATGCAGACTTGATCTTATATTAAAAAAAATATTTCAAATTCCATACGTGACTCTACCCACACTAAAACGTGTACTTATACGGGTACATACACATAAATATTCAAAGAGGTTGAGTATGGGCTTCCTAATTGAAAGACAAGCCCATACCACCTCTATTTTCCTCATGGGTTGTGCTGTTTGGTGAACATGCAAGAGGCTGTGAAGGGAGACCAAGATTCGTGGAAGAAAAGAGGAGTTGATAGGAAAGGCGATTCCTTCATCCATCATTTAGACACAAGATGGAGGCATTTGGTAGTAATGAAAGTTATGCGAAGGAGCATACAAGGACGGGGAATGTGGTGAGTATGAATATCATGTCAAGATAGGCATGTGGTGATGGTGATAGCACTCTTCGGAAAGGAAGCACACATGTGTATGTGGTTGGACGGGAAGGTAAGAGAAAACTAGGTGGAGGCACATTGTAGTCTAGATTCCTGATAGGTTAAGTGGGTGGAACCATTGTGCGCTATGAATCCCTACATGGGAGCATCATTCACATGAGAAGAGAGGAAAAATTTTGATATGTGAAGGAGTGTCTACATTTTGGGAAAAGGAAAGATTAGTCTAAGTAAGAATCACAAACCCAAGATGGGGATGTGGGTACTTATATGTTGGATTACACATACAGGGTTTTGCAAGTGAAATCATGGGATAAAAGGAACAATTCTAGAACAAGCATAGTCATTGGAGTAGGAACAGGTTGGGAAGCATGGTTGAGGAGGAAGAGTAGGTAGAGACACTATGCATTCTAGAGTCCTAAAAGGTGGAGCAAGTGGAACATGGTTTATTCTAGAGTCCTAATAGGAAGAGGGTAAAATATATGCATGTTTGAAATACCCATGGGATATAAGGTGGAGACACTATGCATTATTTAGTCCTTCAAGGTGGATAAGGTGGAACATAGTATACTCCGGATATGTTGTCATTGCGACAAACACTCTCCAAAATTTTTCCTACACTTGAATTTTGGAGCCACCTTTGTATCTTACGATCTGTCATTCCAAGTTGATCATAGTCGCTTCATGACTAGTTGATGATTTTCTAAGTGTTCAAGACTTCTTTTGAGATTCTAACAATTGAATTCATTTTCTTACACATGGTTAGATTTTGATGCATTCACAAGCACATCTCTTTCTACCAAGCTCAACATTCAATGCCTACCTTGGAAGATAAGCATTGTGCAGTCCTTGAGAGCAAAAGACTACTTGCATAGCCTCTGGAAATAGTGATTGTGCAGTCCTTAATGGAAGGCATTGCACAACTCCTAAACATTGTGTAGTCCCTAATTATAGTGCTTGTGCAGTTGATAGGGATATTTCACTATGTAATCCCTATGAACAGTCAGTGAACAATTCGAGTTGACAGTCTCTCTCACTCTTAGTTGCAAGTGTACCATCACTACAACAAAAAAGGTAATTGGTGAGGGTCATGCATGTGACGAACCTTTAAGGTCCATCACCAATGCCGCATATGGTGAGGGTCCTTAAAAAATCATTGTTGTAAGTGTATATAGTGATGGTCCTTTAATGTTTGTAACCAAATCCATTTTCAATGAAACTTTTGGTGAGGGTTGTTAAAGGCCCGCCATTAATTCTCTCTTTGGTGACACTTCTAGTGATGATCTTTTATTGCCCCTCACCAATGCTATTTTTGGTTACTTTTGGTGATGGTAAAAAAATGGTCATCATCATTGATCATTCCAATGAGTTTTTGATGACGCTATGTGCATGTTACTATATTTTTTGTCAAAAGATAACAATTTAAGACCATTGTTGTGGAGTCTTTTTCATTATGTGTCCAAGGCCATAATGGTTAGAGTCAGTCAATTTATTAAGAAGTAGTTAGTGTGTATCATTTCCCTCAAGTAATGAGAATATAGTTTTCCCATGAGTCAAAACATGATTCATGTCTATTAGGTTTATTATCTAAAAAATTCCTTTTGGATAAATTTCCACTAGCATGTGTAGGAACTATATTATTTAATACATAATCAAGCTCTATCAATTCTATTAATGAGAGATACCTAACACTCGTAAACATTATTGGCACACATTAACATGTTTTGGCACACCTTAACATGCTTTGGCATACACTAACATTCCTTGGCACCTCACATGTCTTGGAAAATATTTATACCTAGAACATTTTTCCATGACTAGAACACTCAAGAACATGTTGGCAGGCCCTAGAAATACGTAGCACTCTCCTAGCATGTGTTAGCATGTTTGGTGTGGATCCTAATTATCTTCTTTATTCAGAGGTATATCACCTCATTGGACCCCAGTTTGTAACAGGGTGGAAATGCTACTCATTTGATCGTTGTCAGGGGGGTCCAGGTGGGGGCAACGACAATTTTATGAGCCCCCACCTGGCGGGGGTTCGGGGGCAGTGCCCCCAAAGATAAAAATAGATGTAAAAATTCCTTGTAAAATATTTTAATTTCATAGTCAATCTGAGCCATTCATTAGGTAGATGATCTGATGGTAGAAGTTATGTTTAAATTAGGGTTTTTTGCCCTAGAAGGCAACCACTCACTATATATGAGGGAATTGTATTGCAGATGTGTATATGTGTATTTTGAGTGAGAAAGAGAGAGGAAATTGTGTGAGAGAGAACGGGAAATTACGAAATATCTGTTGTAGGTTGCATCTCTTCATTTTGTTGGATAATATAAAGGAAGTATTGGTTTTTTCTCCATGGACGTAGTCCAAATTGGGTGAACCACATATATCTGTGTCTCTCTTGTTTTATGTGTTTTTTGTGTTTGTGTTTTTGCAATATTTTATGTGTTCCATTTCTCTGTAATATATAATTTTCTAACGTGGCATGCCCTATAGTACCTAGTATGCCTTTGAACACTTTCTCATGCATTAACATACATTAACATTTGGCACATATTAGCACTTGACATGTATTGGAACTTATTATTAGTGTGTGTAGCATGCCCCTTTTGAAAAAGATAAAGTCCTAACTTATTAACCCTCTTATGTGTTCATTTCCTTGGATATTAGCTTGGTTCTTCCTTTTGTTTCCTTGACACGCTTTGACACATATTGGCATACCTTAGCACCTTGCACATTCTAGCATGCCTTAGCATCTAGAATGTCTTGGCACTATTTGGCACATGTTAACATGCACTAGAACTCCCTATCACACTCTGGAACTTCTTGACACCGTTGCTTGACATACTCTATCACTCCCTCCTTGGCATGTCAGCTAGCACTCGTTGACACTCCTTGGCATGTATTTCGACTTAGTGCTCCCTTGTGTTTCCCTATTACTCCCTAACACTCCTTGTCATGCATTAGCACTCTCTAGCACACCTTTGCACTCTTCGACATGCCCTACCACTTCATAACATGTGTATCACTCCCTAACACACATTGGCAATTGGTACGTGTTGGCACTTGGCAAGTCCTAGCATGTCTAGCATTCGTTTAGATGCCTTAGGATGCTTTGGCATGGTTTAATATTAAATTTATTTAAGATCGATTATTGGAAAGTAGATTAGAAGTAATAGAGGAAGATTTGGCACTTAGAATGTACTAACACTCGTAACTTCGCACCTATTGGTACCTAGTGTTGGTGTGTCTAGCATGCCCCTCCTGGAAAAGGTAAATTGGTGAATTATTAACCCTCTTATGTGTTCATTTCCTTGTAGTTTAACGTTTTTCTCATTTTTTTTCCTTGACAGTCCCCGACACATATTGTCACACCCTTGCACATCTTGGCATGCCTTAGCACTTGATACATCTTAGCATATTTGGCATGCCTTCGAACTATCTGACACATGTTAGCAATCCCTAGCACACCTTGTAAGTCATGCCCTCACAACTAGCCTTACATGTTTTCACAAATTGGGAACCCAAGAAAGTCCTTAACTACTATAGTTCATGTGACATTGGCCTCCTCCAGTTGCAACAACTTGACCAATTGCACCTACTACAACTACATCGTGTTGTGTTCACCTAGTAGCTACCTATAACTCATCTTAGTACACTCATTTCCAAGCTTAACTTGTTCCACTTGATAACTTACCAAGACAGAAATCACATCTAGCCATGGCCATAAAACAACTAAGCAACATAGCTTACATAGGCAATATTTCACATGTATGTCTAGCTCATATAAACAATAGAGCATTAACTAAGAGTTTGCAAGAACCACAAGATGCACAAGACACACAAGATATAAGCTGACACAAGCCAAGTGCCCCAAAACTTATACACAACAATGTACAATATGCAATTGTCTAAAATAGTTTAAAACATGAGCATTCGACCAAAGTGTGCCACATGTCATATAAAAATAATAGATAAAGGAAAAACAATGTTTTTCCCAACACAAAGTCTCCCTTTGCCTAAAATTGCTCTGTCGAGCCCCTTAACACAACCGTAGGCTTGCCTCCTACAAATCCTATTATGAACTTGTTGTAACACACTTCATTCTTGGCACACTTGAATTCATTGACACTCCCTAGAACACACTCTTATTTGTTCATTTCCATACATTTTGACCTAGTTCTCCCTTATGATGCCTCAACACTCCCTAACACTCCTCATCATGCATTGAAATTGTCTGGCATGTGTTAACATGCCTTTTCATTCATTAGCATGCCTTGAGCCTCCCTAACTATTATTCCCTCGCAACCACCCTTATTTAATTTCCAACTTGGGAACCCAACCAAGTCCTCGCTTGACTACAAGAGCTTGACCAAGTTACGGTTACTATAACTAGACTATGTTATTGAATTGTGTAGCTTGGGAGGTACTCCACAAGCCTAGTGAGCTGGGTTTGTGTGAGTTTGATCACCAAAGGCTTTGTGGACAAAGAACCTCAAGTGAAGGGGTTTTAGACCCAAGATGGGCTTTAAAACCTAAAGGAAAATTAAAAGGTAAAATTAATATTTCCTAAGGTCTAATTAGATAAAACTTGTAAGTTCTAGAGGGTTCCTAAGAGGCCTAACTAGGAAAATCTATTTAAGGAGGCCTTAGTATGAATTCAAGAACATCGAGTGAGAAGGATCTCATTTGATCAAGGAGGCAAGGAGAGATGTAGTCCTAAAGTAGGCCGAGTTAGAGGGATGAGTAAGGGTTGCTAAAGGGAGGCCATGCACATCCACCAAGAGTAAGATCATCGTGTGAGGGTTCACAGGAATGTCACATACCTTAATGGGTTCGAGCTAAGAAGTAGGTTGGCATATTGTTGGTTCTCTTCTCGTAGATCAAGCTCAAGAGAGGTGGTTCATGAGAATTTGGGCATGTGATTTTAGTGGTGTTTTAGTGTGAAGACTGCATTAAATTTTGAAATAGCAGAGAGGGTTGAAACCCTATCTTATCGTGGTTAGTAGCTCACAAGGTCTATGATAAACACCAACACAAATGGAGGAGGCCTTGCACTGGAATTTAGGTCCAGAACAAAATTATCTACAGGTGTAATATTGACTAAGGTAATCATAGTTCGAGGGTTGTAGAGATCTAAAGGTCATGTCAAGATTTAGTCAAACGCCTAGAATGTATGGATCCATATGAGCTAGGCCAAGTCTCTTATGGAGGCAATAGTTTTTGTTTTCTCTATGTGTGGATAGGGTTTGTTCTAAAGCAATTATAACTTAACTATAATGCCCTAGTTAGGTCGTTTTCCTAGCATGTTCGATTCATAAAGTATGCCCTTAAGACTTTGACAAATCTACGTAGAAGAAGAGGGGTCGTGAACCTGAGAGTGAAGTTTATATCTGCAATATAGACCATAGATTTGGAAGATGGTTTTTATCAGCGCCGATGTATTTATTGGGTTTCACATTTAACAACCATATGGATGCAAACAGTTAAAAACCCATTTATTTTGAACTATCTTTATTAGTGAAATATTGCCTTTTTTTCTTTTGAAAAGAAAAAAGAAATTCTCCTTTTTATTCTCAAGGCTGTAATATTTGCTTCACCATATCCCTCTCTAAATTTTCAGAAAAATCTCATGGGCCCCACAACCTTTCAATTAAACAAAAAGTGCCCTAGACACTTTTAAAATTGCATGCCCATATTTTGCTGGAGTAATTGTCAGTGATGGTTCCAACTTGCTCGAATGTCTCTAATCGATAAGATTATTATGAATTATTGTTCTTTATTACTATTATCCAAACATTTTTTGTGGCTATTTCTTCTTGGGAAAAATCTGGAAGCCTCCATAGTATTCCAATTAAACAATAAGCACTTTGTACATTTTTTTAAATGTATGCCCAAAATTGGTTGGAATCATTATAAGTGGAAATTTAAAATCCATGCCCCAAGTTTGCCTAAACATCCATTGGTTGAATGAGAGATGGTTCAACATGTTTGGATGTATTTGGTCTATAAGATTAATATTATGATGTATAGTAATTTAAAATTACACACACACACACACACACATATATATATATGGTATTAGAAATATAAGTAAAAGTATCAAAAATATTGCTTATAGTATGAAAAATATATAAAGATGTGTTTCATTTATAGGAGTGGAAGATAAATAGAGTTAGCTAAAAATAGATATGATAAGTGGGTAGATAACAACTACTATGTGAGCTTAAATCTCACTATAGTTGACTCACTGAAAAAGGAGCATCGGAAAATCCCAACACTAATACCCCCCTAAGTGAAACGTATGGAGTAAACATAAAGAAAATTTGGGTCCCAGAAACAAGGCCTCATAAGATACCCAAGTACAGGCTCTCATAAGTCGAGAAATTGAGAAAAACCCATAGGAAAAAAAAATTCTCTCCCAAAGAGAAAAAGTTGGCAATGCTCAAATAAACATGGAGCTAAAACTATAGATCCCACAATGATCCACTACAACAAGATAGAATCCCACGCCAATTATGAAGTACCAAAATTTTGAATATGAGAGCCAAGAAACCTCAGTGACATTGGTTGAACTTTGAAGAAGAATATGTTACAAAGGAAAAGTTTAACAACTATTTCATAAATGCTTTAGATAAGCACTTGTTAAAAATTAAAATAAAGGATTCAAACAAAAGAAACCAACATCAACAGTGACCAAACACAAATAAGAAAATACTCTCAACAAGATAGAAAGATAGCATAGCCTAGTGGATCAATTTACCAGACAACAAAGCAACAACAACATGATCAAACTCCCTGACCCCCATGCCCACCCTTTAGGTTGAAACACAATTAAGGGAGCAACAAAAGTCAACAACAAACGAGAGGTATGTTGTATTACTACACTGTTGGTGATACATGATGATATGAAGTCAACAAATGTCTGTTCAAATTATTCCATGACCATCTATCAATCCCACCACAACCAAACCTAATAGTTGGAATTGGTCCACAAATATGCCCTTTCATGTTGTCTCTATAATGAACCAAATGTATAGCTACTAGTTTTTTGATTCATGGGTAAAATCCTCATTCATATGAGGATTTTGATGTCACATATTTATGTTTTGTAGACTCAAATTCTGGTACAACAACATTATCATCTACTATGGCTCTATTTTTCATCTCATCAGTCTACACAACATAGTCAATAGTGGATTAGTCTTCCAGAAAACCTGGTCTAAAATCCACTTGCAACAAAAGACACCTTCCCAGATTTAATAGGATTAGATGTAGGCAATGAGGTAAGAGCTATATCATATCCAATACCTACACTAGATGTTTCCACTTCAATAGTAATAGGGAAAAAATTCTTTTATGTTTTTCCCAAGTCCTGCTCTGGTATATCCTATTTTTCTCAACAATCGGGCCCAAGGCCGATAGTGTGTTTTTCAAATTTAACTAGCACAAAAACATGTGCTAATGCACAATCATCAACAACAGGATTTTGAAAAATAGTGAGACTACAATCAATATATGAAGGGTGAAAGAAGGTGAGCCTAGTAGCTCAATAGCAATGGTATTCATCTCAATACTCTTTAATCGACGAATTTCCTACTCAAAAATCTACTTACACTCCTACAAGCCTTGAATAATATAATTCGTCTCATTCAACAACATTGACAATGCATCTTGATATTTTTTTGTTGTTAGTACTTTTAACGTTATTTTACTTATTCCGTGCGGCAAATATGGGCCATCGCCCCTATTTTTGGCCCTAAGGCACACTTTTGTGGGTCAATCTAGGCATAATACATTGTTAAGGGGGGAAGTTTGATGATGAGTAGAGCATGTTTTGTTGATACAATATATCATGTTGACTTGTTACATTGTTGATAATATTTCCTTATTTATGTCAATGGTGATCATGTTCCATTTCTTTCGGGAATGGTTGTATCATGTTTTGATAAGGTTTTGCAGTCACAATAGATTAAAGGGAGAAGCTATGTGAAGTAATTTGTTTTCCCCCAAGATAAGTATTCCCTACTTAATGTTTGTACCTTTAAGTGTCTACAAGCTTCATTTTTTAGTTGTTGGTTGATGGTGGTAGGCTTCTATTTGAAGCCTTTGTTATGGTTCGTCACCAACACCTATCTAAATCATTTATGAAGTGGTTGTCAGTGTTTTCCTTTCTTGTTCCTCTACAATATATTCTACTTCAGAGTTCAACTAAGTAGCTATATATATATAGAGAATATATAAAATATTATATATAAATATATATGAATATATAATAAAAAAAAATAAAAATATCATTTCCTTGTTAAATAAATTAATTAATTTACCTTGTAGTTATCATCAATGAATTTCTTTGGTAAATAGTTTTTTTATAGGTGGAAGGAAAGATGGCGTGCATGGTTATAGTTTCGTTGTGTTGATGTCTAGTATTGGATGTTGTCATTGAGTAAGTTACCTGCTTTGGAGCCTGCGATAACTCTGTTCCAAGCCTTATTGAATCCCCTCTATTTATCAGTGAAGGAATTTGTCATTTTTGGTTATCTTGTGGGGAGAAATAGAGCCCATTTCTCCACAAAACCCTTAAGGAAGACAAAGAATATAGTGGTATAATTTCAGTTGACGCCCCTACTACACAAATCCACTCCATATTTGGTTGTGACTGCAAAGATTCTTTTGTGGGTCATCTATTGACTCTTCTAGAGGCCTCATCCTATTGGCGTTGGTGTGGAAGCAAATCAACTTTAGTATTTTGTCTCCTTATTTACACAAGTCTACATTTTGTTCCCAATTTTTATGTTTTGATGGAATACGCTATATCCCCTCGTCCCAAACATTTTTTGGGTTTCATTTGGTCTTTCCCTTGGCCAATTCTGGTCCATAGGCCTTTGGTGGCATCCATCCACCAACCTTGCCAACGAAGGAACAAAGATACACATTTCAAATTTTCATTAAGAATATCAAATGGAAATCAAATATTTTCTGGATGAAAAGTTCTACCATCGTATGTTATCTTAAACAAGCCATTGAAGCTAAGTGAGCTATATCTTATGATTTTCAAATCCTGGGAAGGTTTTACTAGATTCCTCCCAACTCTAAGACTTTAATATTTCTAAAGATTCAATCATCATTCTAAACACAAGACTCTGTGGGGGTGCTCCTAGAGAAAAATTTATTAATGGTATTCTTGTCATTTTTAAGGATGAAACCCAAAAGAAGGTTTTAGTCTCAACAAAATAGGTCCAAAATATTTTGGGCCCTTATATTGCTGAACAAATGGAAAAATATCCATCCATGGAAGTAAACTTTCCCCAAGGTAAATGACCTCTTCTCTATTTTACAATCTAACACAATCATCTACAAATTTAATGGCTTTTGGCCTAAACCAAAAGTGTTAATTCAATGGATTGTTTCCTCATGGACTCTGAACTTTGAAATTTTTCTATGCTCAAAGGGATTTTTTACAGTCCAGTTTGAAACAAAGAAGGATTTAGATTATGCTCTTAATGCAAGGCCTTGGTTTTGGATTAGAATCGAACTATTCATCATGCCTTGATTCTCTGAGTTTGATGCCAACACTATGGTGGTCTCCACCATGTCAGTTTGGGTGAGGCTCCTAAATCTCAACCTTTAATTTTGGCATCACAAAGTCCTTGAAGATATATGCAACACTCTCGATAAATTTAAAAATTTTGATCTAGAAAGAACAAAAAATGGTATCTTCACTTTCGCCAAAATATGTGTGGAGATTGATCTCAAAAAAGCACTTTTAGATCATATAATTTTGAAACACCAAAACTTCCACTAGCCTCAAGTTATAGACTATGAGAACATGACATTTAGATGTCATGTATGTTTTCAGATAGGGCGTTTACAGCATGCATGCCCACATGTAAAGAAGAATCCCAAGAAGAAGGAGAAACAATCAAATAGACCAAAAGGATGGAAGTTCACAGAGAAATATCCTTCTGAGGATGAAGAAGATGACAAAAAATAAAGTCATATTGAACAAAAAGAAATGAATGACATAGCTCATCAGGGAGACATTCAAGATGGGAAACTAAGGTGCAACCAGACTCTGGCACTATTCAACAAAATGAAAACAATCCCATGGACTCTCTGACACTAGATTGAACAAGGGGCTCTAAAAGAGAACACATCTCTGATAACTTCAATTATGACAAAGAAGTCCCTCATGTGGGACAAGAATTGGATTTGATACTAGTTGAACCAAATCTAGATGGCTGGCAACAAGTGAAAAAATAGAAAAGATTAGCTCATGTCAGCCATAATTTCCTTATGCTCATTTGTCCTTTTTTTGTTGGTGGTTCTTATCATTATTTGGGCCTTTATGTTGCCTTCAACTCACTTTTTATTTCTTCATGTATTTCATGATCATATATGCATACACACTATGCATGTCTACAAAATCACAAATTCCTTGAAGATATAGGAAACGCTCTCGGTAAATTTTAAAAATTGGATCTAGAAAGAACAAAAAATGGTATCTTCACTTTTGCCAGAATATTTGTAGAAATTCCCACTGTAGATCAATAGATTATGCAATATACTAAAACACAATACAAGATCTACTTCTACAAAACTTTTCAGAATCTTAATCGAATTGAGTAAGATCAATAGAACACATATAACTGAGAAGGAGAAATCAATCACAAATAACACAGAAGAAATAACCTGGGGAAAGCCTTAGCCTAAAACCCCAATCTCTGTATTATCATACAAGTGGAAATCTTGTTCAATTTACAAAAAGAATCAGCTCTCAAGCTATCATGTTCTCTCCGCAATCAAACAATATAGCTCACGGACTGAATAGACACTGTATATGTCCTCCTCAAGCCCTCCAAGCCTCTTATTTCCTTGCGCAATTTTTCTTTGGGTCCAGTGAAGCCACATGTGTGAATTGGCCTTATCACACTCACAAAATATGAAGAAGTAATTGCAAAATCCTCAAGGAAAGAATTCCTTCTGCATACAAGGAATATTCACAATGGAATACTCTAGCAACTGATAGTACACTACCCATCCATCTAATCTCAACTGGCTCTCTGTCTGAACTGGCATCCATGAGTTATTTATGAGAGAATATTCAGTTATCTAAAGTGCAGTAGTTACATGCATGCATGCATTAACTAAATGAACTCACATTAATTCAACAAACTGTTTGAATTAATCTAACTGGACTTGACTCAGTTAACTGAGCCAACTAATTACAAATCAATTACAACTCATCCTTATCTCTTTAACTGATGGATAAATTCCTCAATTAATGGAGAAACTGTTGCATGTTCCCACATAGACTTCATGTTTGATTTTCCTTAACTAATTAACTCAAGATGAATTAATTAATTATTTTACAAACAACTGCTAAGATCAAATTCAAAATTTACTTCTCTATTTTGGTTTAGGGACTAATTAAAATAGGAAGGTATCCCGAAATGCTATTCATAGAATGATATTTTTAGCACTTCCATTTTTCATTCCTTGTTTCTATGGTCAACCCTGGCTGAATTGCTATTTATAGCAGTGTTATTTTTAGCATTTCTATTTTTAGCATTTCTTGTTGCTATTTTCAACACTCCCTCTCAAAAAGAAAGGGATTATATGTTGGGTCCCTATAATACTAGTGATTACCCCATTACTATTGTAGTTGTACCCCTTATTAATATTGTTGTGCCCCGATTGCCCCCATATTGTTATTACTATGCCCCATAGAATCCCTCTATTGTTATTTTTGTGGCTTTATATTATTATTGTTAGGTCGACTGGGTTATATTGTGACTCCTTAGGCTCTTGTATATAGAAAGGAGGTTTTGTCATTTGTATCATCCAAGAATTGTTCATTTATGTAATGTAAAGGAGGTTGCCCCCTCGAAGAGGTTGAATTCTAAGGCGTTGATCTATCTTTTATATCTTTTCTTGAGCTCGTTCATAACATTTGGTATCAGAGCTTTGGATCTAGGGTTTCATTGCTCCAAACAGGTCATCGTGGCATTTTCGCAATAACTTTTTTTCTGCGATGTTTCAGAAGCTAAACAAAAAAACTCATTTGAGAAGACATCGCGCTGAATCTCGGGTCCGAATTTCAAAGCATTTTGTGCTATATTTGCGGAGATATGATCTGAGGAAGTTGGTTTGTTTGCAGACTCTTGAATTACATTCCAAACAGGTGACCTGGGGAAACTCATCATCACTTTTTCTCTGAGCATTGGATTGAAATTTCGTAAGAAGGTGCAGAAAGAGGACGGACTGTAGTTTCTTGTATATATTTTTTAGAGCCAAAAGACGAAACAAGGACTCATGGCACGTCGTACAAGTTCGCCCTACTGAACTAGTCCATAATCAGGTCACTGTGGGAGATTTCGCATAACTCTTCCTTGGAGAATCCAATTTGGTTCAGACTAGTGGCATTGGAAAGAGGACACAGAGGGCTACTACAGGTCATAATTTCAGAACTGGATGATTTGAATGTACAGAGATACATTAGAGGCAATATGGAGCTCCTACAAAGTGAAAAAAGGTGTGTAGATTCTTTTAAATTTTTGCTTAAGATTGGTTTGAAATTTTATTTTGAAGGAATTCAAAGGGCATAGTAGAGAACTATTATCGATAATTGATGCCCTGAGGAAAGAAAATGCAAACACCTAGTAAGCAACCTAAAAGCTCTAGCATGACTCATGAAGAAGAGGAAGAAATGCTACATGATATATCAAAATTAGAAGAACAAGTGCAACAAATGTCACTCTCACAAAAGCTAACAGAAGTTAAGATAAATTAAGGGAATCTAAGATAAAGGGCATGGAAGCTAAGATGGACAATTTGAAGATAGATTTGAAGACAAATATGGCAGATTTGAAGACAGACATGGTAGATTTGAAGACAAATTTGAGAAATTTTCTACAAGAAATACTTACTAATGGTGAAAAGGTAGTAAAGGAAACTCATGATGCAAACAAAATAAATGTTAATCATGATTTCATAGACTCTAATGTGGGATCGAAGACCCACCATATTCCAAAAATCGATATG
>APFE031622556.1:100338-112098 GCA_000404065.3 Pinus taeda
ATGTAAAGGAGGTTGCCCCCTCGAAGAGGCTGAATTCTAAGGCGTTGATCTATCTTTTCTATCTTTTCTTGAGCTAGTTCATAACATTATCAGTAACCCCAATCCTGTCTTTGTGGAACTCGAACTTGCATTTTGACAATGCCTTCGTCAAAATATCTGCATATTGTTCCTTGGTCGAAACATACAGCAACAACATGATCCACTTGACCACTCAGTCTCAAATATGGTGATACTGGATATCAATGTGCTTGGACATGTCATGAAAAACTAGATTCTCAGAGAGTTTGATACAACTCTAGTTATTGCAGTAGATCATTGTAGGATTCATCCTCTGACCAAACAATCCCACTAGAATCTTCCGCATCCAAATGGCCTCACATGTAGCCTGACTAGCAACCATGTATTCAGCCTCTGCAGAGCTAAGTTATATTGATCTCTATTTCCTGCAGTACCAGGAAACTGCAGCTAAACCAAGGTTGAAGATTCCTCCAAAATTGCTCCTCCCGTTTTATGGACCCCCTACCCAATCCGCATCTGTGAATCCCTGAAGCTTCACTCCCTCTGTCCGTCTATACCACAATCCAAACTGAGATGTGCCTTTGATGTATCTCAGCACATGCTTCGCTGCCTTCCAAAACAACTTGGTAGGCTGAACCATAGCTTGACTTAGCTGGTTCATCGCAAAGCATAAGTCGAGTCAAGTGTTCACCAGATACATAAGTGAACCCACCAGCTGTCGATAAATAGTAGCAGCTACTACCTCACCTGAAGTAGCATCCTCCTTCCTCTAGTTCCCAGCTAGAGGAGTCTGCATGGGCTTGCACTTCTCCATGTCAAAGTGCCTGAGTATCTCATTGGCATACTTGCCTTCAGGCACAAATACTTCACCATCTTTCTGTTACTCTTGGTGAAGCCCAAACCGGTGAAATAGTTGTCGATCCTAGTGTACCAATCACGGGGTGCTTAGTTCAGCCTATACAAAGCCCTCTTGAGTCGACACACATGTGACTCACAATCGAAGGTCTGGAAGCCCTTTGGCTGTTCAATGTGCACCTCCTCCTCATTCTTCACATTGAGGAATGTTGTCTTCACATCCATCTGGTGGATCTTCCACCCCATCTAAGCTGATAGTGCCAATATCAATCTAATTAATGAGTACCTTGCTACGAGAGCAAAAGTCTCATCGTAGTCGGTCCCCTTAACCTGTGAGAAACCTTGGGCAACAAACCTTGCCTTATGTTTCTCAACACTACCATCAGCTACCTGCTTTACCTTGTAAAGCCATCTGGAACTCACCACTGACTTGCCCTGAGGCCTTGGGACAACACCCCACACACTTTTTCTAATGATAGAGTCATACTCCTCTACCATTGCATCAACCTAGACTGGTTGCTACACTACCTCCTCGAATGAAGAAGGATTGATATCTACACACTCTCCAACCAGGGCCATGTACCCAATGTACCGCTCAGGTGACCTTCTTTGTTTGTGTTGAGAAGATTGTTGTCCCACATTCTCACGTGCATCCAGCATCAACCCATTAGCTTCTCTTTAGCGTTTCCGCCCATCTCTAGAAGTATCAGCATGAGTGGATGTCTCCACTCTCGAATCCTCTACCTGTGGCTACTCCGCATCAATCTGAGGCTCCTCCTCCTTAGGAACTGAAATTTCCTCCTCTGCATGCAACTTGAGCTCCCTCTCAAGTGACACTTGCATGGCTTTCTACTCATCGAACTTCAAATCCCTGCATACCATAGTCCTCTCAGTGGAAGGTAGGTACACCACATAATTGTGGGGTGTATCCGTATACCCCACAAGTATTCCCCACTCAACTGTTGGATCTAGCTTCTTCCTGGAATCTTTGATCACATGACAGTAAACTGATGATCCAAAGATTTGGAAGTGACTTACATTAGGTCGCTTCCCGGAATAGGCCTCCATAGGTGTCTTCATTCCTAATATACGGTTCGGGCTTCTGTCTTGCAAGTATATTGTTGTATTGCATGCCTTAGCCCACAAATGCAGTGGTAGGCTTTGGTCATGCAACATCACTCGAGCTACTCCCACAATTGATTTGTTCTTCCTTTCGACCACCCCATTCTGTTGTGGGTTATGGGGTGCCGTCAATTCCCTTTTAATTCCTTCTGTAGTGCAAAAGTCTTTAAACTATTGGGAGACATACTCTCCACCATTGTCACTACGCAAGGCTTTTATTTTCTTTCCAAATTATTTCTCTGCCAAGACTTTAAACTCACAAAACCCCAAGAAGGTCTGATCCTTATTTTGCATAAAGTAGATCCAACATCTACGAGAAAAATCATCAACAAAAATAACATAGTACCTTTGTTTACTGGTGGAGGCTGTAGAGAAAGGTCCACAAACATCTGAGTGAACTTGCTCTAGGATTGCTCCAGCTCTACTGTCTCGATCTGGAAAGGATGATTTCGCATACTTACCCAAGGTACAACCTTTGCATGTATTCGTTTGCTCAAGTTTTCCCTTTGGTAATCTGGTAGAAATTTGTTGCATGATCTTCAGGGCTCCATGGTGCAAGTGGCCCAGTCTTTTATGCCATAGCTCACCAACATCTTGGCTTTGCACCATCTCAGCTTTGGAACTCAAAGCAGCACAGTCATCTACCTCTAGCTTGTAGAGATTCTTAACTTGAATCCCTATTCGCTTTGTTTGTCCAGTACCGATATGCCTCAGGAATATCTTTCCTTTACTAAAGACTACATTATAACCTTTATCTTCTAGCATAGCAATAGACACAACATTCTTCTTCAGACCTGGTACATACTTTACATCAATTAGGGTGAGGGGAGCTCCATGCTGCCTCTGAAACACAACCGTACCTTCACCTAAAGCACAACACTTTCCATCATCGGCCATCTCAATCCGCATCTAGAGATCCTTCTCCTCCAAGGTACTGAAAATATTCTTGTCACCTGACATGTGGAATGAAGCTCCACTGTCCAGGTACCACACACATCCCACCATGGATGAAACCATGTATGCGATAAGCGAGAAATCCAGCTTAAACTGTGAGGCTAGTGCCTCACCATCAGATCCCTTCGAGGAACCCTTCTTGGATTTCTTTTGTGGACAATTTGTAGCATAATGGCCTACTTCATGACAATGAAATCATCACACTTTCAATTTGTCAATCTTCTTCCCACCATGGGAAGAACTGGATTTGGGATGGGATGCCTTCCCTTTCCCTTTCCTCACCTTACTCGCTAAGTCTAGATTTTCCTCATCATCTTGCTTCGATGAGGATCCATCTCTGGGGCTTCTTCTTATTTCCTCCTGCATCAGATCCAACCAAAGTCATTCCCAATCTGGCAGTTTTTCTCTTCCATTAACCGAGTCTTGGTAATTATTCCAGCTCTTATGAAGATCGAGGAGTGCAAGACTCACCATGTCATCATCAACAGTCATGATCCCTACACTTCCAAGCTCATCCCTATAGGTGGTGAGCTTTTTCAGATATATAGAGATTGTGTCGCCCTTTTCACACTTGATCTTACGAAGCTTGTCTTTCAGTGCCAGCTTCCTTTGATCGCTCTTGTTCTGATATAAATCTTTCACTGTTTTCCACATCGAAAACGGTGTCTCCTTCCCATGGAGGCTTGAGACAATGTGGTCTTGAAATCCCTCTAGGAGGATTCTCCTTTCTCTAGCCACACATTTCTTCCATTCCGCCAGTTGAGTAGCATCAGTCCACTTGGGGACTTCTTGATCAATGAAGTCCTTTAGACTGTTATCCTCTAATACTGCCTCCTTGTGATCCTTCCAGGCTATATAATTTGAGTTTCCATCAAGGGCATACTGGAGTCTTAAACCAGTGAACGCCATTGGTATAATTGAGATGTTATAAGAACTCGATTTCTATATTCAAGAACCACAAAATTTGAACTTATCCTTCTTGTATATTGTTCTTCGCCTTGATCACCTTTGCTCCGATACCATGTAGAAATTCCCACTGTAGATCAACAGATTATGCAATATAATAAAACACAATACAAGATCTACTTCTACAACACTTTGCGGAAGCTTAATCGAATTGAGCAAGATCAATAGAACACATATAAATGAGAATGAGAAATCAATCACACATAACGCAGAAGAAATAACTCGGGGAAAGCCTCAGCCTAAAACCCCAATCTCGGTATTATCATACAGTGGAAATCTTGTTCAAGTTACAAAAAGAATAAGCTCCCAAGCTATCCCGCTCTCTCTGCAATCAAACAATACAGCTCCCAGACTAAATAGACACTGTATATGTCCTCCTCAAGCCCTCCAAGCCTCCTATTTCCTTGCACAATTTTTCTTGGGGTCCAATGAAGCCACATGTGTGAATTGGCCTCATCACACTCACAAAACCTGAAGAAGTACCTGTGCAATCCTCAAGGAAAGAATTCCTTTTGCATGTCAGGAATATACGCAATGGAATATTCTAGCAATTGATAGTACACTGCCCCTCCATCTCATCTCAATTGGGTCTCTGTCTTAACTGACATGCATGAGTTATTTATGAGAGAATATTCAATTATATAAAGTGCAGTAGTTACATGCATGCATGCATTAACTAACTGAACTCACATTAATTCAACAAACTGTTTGAATTAATTTAACTGGACTTGACTCAGTTTACTGAGCCAACTAATTACAACTCAATATTACAACTCATCCTTATCTCTTTAACTGATGGATAAATTCCTCAATTAATGGAAAAATTGTTGCATGTCCCACGCATGTCCCCACATAGACTTCATGTTTGATTTTCCTTAACTAATTAACTCAAGATGAATTAATTAATTATTTTACAAACAACTGCTAAGATCAAATTCAAAATTTACTTCTCTATTTTAGTTTAGGGACTGACTAAAATAGGAAGGTATCCTGAAATGCTATTTATAGAATGTTATTTTTAGCACTTCCATTTTTCATTCCTTGTTGCTATGTTCAACACTGGCTGAACTACTATTTATAGCAGTGGTATTTTTAGCATTTCTTGTTGCTATTTTCAACAATATTTGTGGAGATTGATCTCAAAAAAGGGCTTCCAAATCATATAATTATGAAACACAAAAACTTCCACTGGCCTCAAGTTATAGACTACGAGAACACGACATTTGGATGTCGTGTATGTTTTCAAATAGGACATTTACAATAGGCATGCCCTCATGTAAAGAAGAATCCCAAGAAGAAAAAGAGGCAGTAAAATATACCAAAAAGATGGAAGTTCACAAAGAAATATCCTTCCGATGATGAAGAAGATGAGAAAAAATAAATTCATCTTAAACCAAAATAAATGAATGGCATAGCTCATCGGGGAGACATTCAATATGGGGAAACTAAGGTACAATGAGACTTTGGCACTATTCAACAAAAAGAAAAGGATCTCGTGGACTCTCCGACACTAGATTGAACCAAGAGCTCTAAAAGAGCACATTTCTCTGATAGCTCTGATTCTGACAAAGAAGTCCTTCATGTGGGACAAGAATTGGCTTTGATACTAGTTGAACCAAATATAGATGGTTGGCAACAACTGAAAAGAAAAAACAAAAAAAAAACAAAAAAAGAAAGAAGGAAAGGAAGCAAAAACAAAAAAATATTAGCTCATGTTAGCCATAATTTCATTATTCTCATTTATCGTTTTTTGTCGGTGGTTCTTATAATTACTTGGACCTTTATGTTGCCTTCAACTCACTTTTTGTTTCTTCATGTATTTCCTAATCCTATATGCATACACACTATGTGTGTCTACAAAATCACAAAGTCCTTGAAGATATAGGAAACACTCTGGGTAAATTTTAAAAATTGGATCTAGAAAGAACAGAAAATGGTATCTTCACTTTCGCCAGAATATGTGTGGAGATCGATCTCAAAAAATGGCTTCCAGATCATATAATTATGAAACACCAAAACTTCCAACGGCCTCAAGTTATAGACTATGAGAACACGATATTTAGATGTTGTGTATGTTTTCAGATTGGACATTTAAAACAAGCATGCCCGCATGTAAACAATAATCGCAAGAAGAAGAGGCAGTCAAATAAACCAAAAGGATGGAAGTTCACAGAGAAATATCCTTCTAAGGATGAAGAAGATGAAAAAAAATAAAGTCATCTTGAACAAGAAGAAATGAATGACATAGCTCATTAGGGAGACATTCAAGATGGGGAAACTAAGGTGCAACCAAACTCTGACACTATTCAATAGAAAAAAGGATCCTGTGGACTCTCTGACACTGGATTGAACCAAGGGCTCTAAAAGAGCACATGTCTCTGATAGCTTTGATTCTGACAAAGAAGTCCCTCATGTGGGACAAGAATTGGCTTTGATACTAGTTGAACCAAGTCTAGACGGTTGGCAACAAGTGAAGAAATGAAAAAGAAAAATAGAAAATATTAGTTCATGTCAACCATAATTTTCTTATGCTCATTTGTTATGCTCTTAACCTGCAAATGATATCCAAATACATAATATGCGAAGAAAAGAGACCCAGAACACAGAATATGCGAAGAAAAGATACCCAGAACACAGAATAGCAATGATTTTATTATTCAGAGAGTACTGTTCACTTGCCTCTTTGAGGGGGAAACCTCCAATAGAGCAGAGCTCGATTACAAAATAAGACACGATGCTCCTCGCAGGGAAGTTTCCTATCTTTATATATGACTCCTACGTGCAATACCACGGCCAATACCGCGTATTACTAATACCATCTAACTAATACTACGACCCATTTGCAACTAACTGTGGTTCCGTTATTAATTGCGGATTAACCACTTACAATTATTAATATGAGCTTTATTGACTCTTGACTATGACGTGGTCCCATTACATAGATAAGGGGGTTAGGGTGGGACCCTAGCATCATTTGTCGTTTTTTTGTCAGTGGTTGTTATCATTATTTAGACCTTTATGTTTCCTTCAGCTCACTTTTTGTTTTGTTGTGTGCTGCCTGATCCTATACGTATATGCACTATGCATGTCTACAAAATGTAATTTTAATACAATTAATAAAAATTACAACTTTTTTCTCTAGAAAATAAAATAAAATAAACTAATTTATGCCTTCTTACCTAGTTAAACATTGGATTTTCTATGAAAAAGATTGGGCTTCCTTTTTCATTGTTCATTGGCTTTCTATGATGTGAATAAGCCTTCGTCATTCATTTTTGCATCTAACCAAGAAGGACCTTGGACAAAGCGAATGTTTTTTTCTTGGTAGCAATCAATGCTGCCAATCAACTTGACAATGCCATCACAAACATATAGATATGGAGATTTTGGTGAATATATGATATATTGAACTTTTTTCCAACTTTTTAAGTTATACAATTTTCCCTTCATCCCCTACAATACAATATGACCCTCTTTTTGTACAGTAAACTAAATAAGATCTTGTTTAATAACATATTGAATGCCACAACTAATCTCCCCATCTCCATCTACAATACACTTGATAATATGTTGTTTACTACATATTGATTATCACAGTTACCATGGTAAACAACCCCACCAAAGAGTTGGATATCTTCAAAGTAAAACAATGGCAGACAACGACACCCACTTAGAAAAATGCAAGTCTCAATTTGCTTCTTTCTTGCAAATATATTAAAGTAACCAAATATTGACTCAGAAATATTTTCATCTTTTTAATGCTTTGACCAAGCACAAGAGTCCCTCGACAATATCTTGTTGTATCTCTATATGGTAACCAATATTGGGAATGTTATAACAAAGAACTGTGATGGACAATGTGGTCCCTTGCATGAGGATTATTGAATATTTTCATGCCCACCCTTTGAATTTTGGGTGACCCATCGACCAACTTGTTATGGATCCTATTAGGGATTTTTTTAATGAAAAAATTATGTAATGGGAAATGGTGAGCCCATATCATGTGCAGGATGAACAATGGTGGTTATAAGTAGTGAAGTAGTCGAGCAAGTAGTGGATTGGACAGAAGTGGTGAAGCAGTGGATTGGACAGAAGTAGTGAAGTGGTAGATTAGACTAACAAAATTAGTTGCATTTAGAACACAAAATATGTGGGCAAACAAAATAAAATTTGCATACATTGGAAAACTTAGGTAACCCTAAGCTTTCCAATTTAATATATTACTATAAAGAAGGATATATGAAAAATATACGATGAAAAGATTTAGGCTACTAATGTAAAATTTTCTATAAAAAATATAAATTGAAAAAAATGCAATATAAGCCTAAACTTGTATTCACCAATAAAAATTGATATATATATATATATAAGATCTGTGACCAACTAGTTTGATAATATATTTTTAGACATTTTAATGTTTGAAATAATAAACAAAATTAAAAAATTGTCTTAAAAATATATTATCAAACTAAAACAATGCTTAGTCAACAATCAATTTAACATTATAGTCCTTGTTTCCATGAGACAAAAATAGGAAATAATTTAGATTATAATAGATTTAAACTTTTTAAATATGTTCCTTTATCTTTTTCTTTTCACGTAGGAAAAAAGTCGTAATTTTATTCATATGAAGAAAATTACATTTTGTAGATGCTTATAGCATATGCAAATGAGTTGTTCTTGAAAATCAAGACGCATAAGAATACAAAAATAAGTAAAGAAATATTATGCCAGCAGGCCTATACTTTCCTGCCCTTTTTCTTCTCCACTTTTCGCCAACCTCCAATGTTGGGAGTGGGAACAATTATAGCAAGTTGGTTTTCCTCTATCTTCATTGGTTGTTCTTCGTCAGATTCCGAGCCTTCAGAGCTATGTGCTCTTTTGGTGCTGCTTATTTCCAGCTGTAATTCTTGTTGTTGTATCAAGTTATTTGGCCCCAAAGCAGGTTCTTGGGTACTTTCTTTCTGTATGTTTTCCTGTCTCATTTGCATGTCTGTGGGTTCTGTCTTCAGTTCCTCCTCCTCCAGCGGTTTGGTATGCTGCCAACCTTTGGGTTTTTTCTGTTGTTTCTTATTTCCTTTTGGCACCTTACTAGCCAATGGACAGGCATATTGTAGGTGCCTTGTCTACAAGCAGTCGCGACATCTGAATGCTGTGTTCTCGTAGTCAAGCAGTTGTGTCCACAGTGAATTATTAAAATTCAATGTGATGTGATCTGGTATTCCTTGACTTAGGTCCACCTCTACACATATTCTGGCATATGTGAAGATTCCCCAAATAGCTCTGTCTTCATCTGTTTTAAGGTACTTTCCTAAGAAGTTCCCAATGGCTGTTAAAACTTTTTGGTGCTAAAAATGCAGTGGGAGGTTATGCAGCCTTACCCAAATTGGCATTGTTGAAACGATCATGGTATTGGCATCAAAGTCTGGGAACCAGGGGGTGATAAAGAGACCAGCATTGCCCCAAAACCAAGGCCTCTGATTAATGATGTTGTCTCATTCCAGTTCTGTGCTAAATCTAACTATGAAAAAACCCTTAGGGCATAGATATATTTCACAGTTAGGTGACCATGATGTGAAAATCCATTGATGCAGTGCATCCGATTTTGGCCAAAAACCATTAAATCTACATATAACAGCTTTTTGGGTTAAATTTGTGTATAGATTTGTTACCTCTGGCAGAGATACTGTAAGCATAGGTGATTCCAGCTTCTGTTCCACAATATAGGGGCCTGGTAGCTCTGTTGTGGGTGCTGGACTATGTTGCAGTGTTTCCTTTCCTTTGACTGCATCACGGAAAGAGCCTGTAGTTTTTGAGCTGGCCCCCTTGCACCCACCTCGCAGTCTCAGGTTGAGGATGATGGTTGAATCTTTAATGATTCCATAGTGCTAGAGTGTGTGTTGATCCTGCAAGCAGAGTCCTGAAAATATTAGGTTTTGGCATGTTACTGGAGTCCCTAGTTTGTTCTGGATCTCCTTTTTTAACTCTTGAACGCTCATCCCTTTCATGATCTGTACACAACAATGTTTGCCTTCTATCGATCTGATAAAGACATGCATCAGATCTATATTCATGTATGATGGATCAACCTTATCCAGGCTCCGATTTACTAGATTGTAAGCCAGATCTGGTGGGTTGATGGAAGATCTAGGGTTTATATGTCTTCCCACTGTAAAAGTGCTGGCCGCCTCCTATCAGCAGTGTTCCAGGTATTGTCGTAGTAGGTCTAGTGAGTAATTCAACAGATCCAACAAATTCAATAATTGTATCATATGATCTGCTTGATCCAGACCCAATTGCGCACAGATGCCCCTTCTGTTGTCCATCCGCCATAAAGATCTCAGGAATCAGGTCTGTGTGCTCTGGCTCTGGCTTGTCAAACGCTGAATACCTAGCCAGATTACCGAGGGTACCATTTAATAGCCTGACCAAGGGCACGGCGGCTCTGTCTGGATCTACCATGACAACAGTCCTCGCCTTCCGACCAATGATGCAGACCCTCGTTATCTCGATGGGAAGTGGGTACACAACATTTTGTTCTACCCTTGTTCCTATAGCCATTTCCAGCTAGATCGCTTCTTCCTTGTCTTTAATCGTGGTGAGAAGATCAAAACCAAGGTAGAAGTTGCTATTTTTTGGTTGATCTGGTCGATGTTGGGGTGTATCGTCCATGCCATATCCTGTTGTAATGAATCCAAGCGGTGCCTAGTGAAAAAACCCCATAACAGGTAAGAAATGCATGCCCTTGACCTGAGTGAACTTCGAACTGTCGCAAGGGATCAATCAACCGTGGGAGGTTTGTGGTCTGGTTCACTACGGAGCCAAATTCTTGACAGAAATTTCGATTCGGCTAATCCAGCAAACGATTTCCTGTAGGGACTACCTGCTATCACAGCCCTATCGCTGTTCTACAATGTGATGGCGACGCAGAAGAGTTCCGAAACCCTAGCAATCTCTCCACCAATTTCTCCGACCCCAAATATGTTTCTTTATCATGTTATCAAATAAACATTAATTTATAAATTTAACATCAATCATTTTAACATTATAGTCCTTGTTTCCGTGAGACAAAAATAGGAAATAATTTAGATTATAATAGATTTAAACTTTTTAAATATATTTCTTTATCATGTTATCAAATTAACATTAACTTATAATTGGTATGGTTTAATATATTTTATTTTTTATTTTATAATAATTGAATAAATGAATTATAAATTATATGATAAATTGAATGGGTTTAATTTAACATTATGATATATATAACTATATTAATAATATATATATATTAATTTTATAATTAAGTAAATTTGAATTAGAGGAGTTTTTGGATAGGAGACACTTTCAAAAGCCTTAATTACTAATGGAAAGCTCTAAAAGTGATGATTGATGTCTTATTTCACTAGTTTCAATCTTATTTTTCACCCATATGAGCATCATCAATGTAATGAGTGTTAAGTGGATTACTTAAAATCATGAAAATTTTGTTAGATGCAATTATTACTCATAGATTTGGATCATGGATTAACGACTTTCTTTATGTAAATAATCCCAAAAATGATACTTTATATGTTGTATTTTAGGAGCCCCTCAATACATAAATAGAAGTTTCAAAGAAGCTTTAACTAAATAATTCATATGGCATAGTGTGCCAAGCTTTTGCAAATAAGGCAATGAGCTAAATTGGCTTAATTGTGCGGGGAACACCAAGCATCCTTGAGTTAGATTGTTGAAAAGTGTGCAACAAGAAATGCTTGTTGAGAATGCAACAAGATGATGGAGCTTAGTGAAAAGAGTCGCCTTCACTAAGTGGGCCCGCAAGCTATTTTTGGCGCAAGTCTATTT
>APFE031622556.1:112513-128619 GCA_000404065.3 Pinus taeda
TGAACAATTCTTGGATGATTCAAATGGCAAAACCTCCTTTCTATATATAGGAGTCTAAGGAGTCACAATATAAACCAGCCGACCTAACAATAATAATATAAAGCCACAAAAATAACAATAGAGGGATTCTATGGGGCACAGTAATAACAATATGTGGGCAATAGGGGCACAACAATATTAATAAGGGGTATAACTACAATAGTAATGGGGTAATCACTAGTATTATAGGGACCCAACATGCCACTTCTACGCAAGGTCCTTCCGACAACAAACCATTTTTTGGCTTGATGGGCCCTAACCCAAGTTTAACGTTAGTTAGCCAAGCAAATATGTACACTACTGGCCCTTTCGGCATGAGTCCACGGAGTGCGGATTGAAGTCTCACCCCAAGTAGTAGGGGGGGATGTAGGAACCAAGTTTCCGCACCCTAAGATGGTTGTGATGTCGGTTTTATACCTTAAGCATTTAGGGATTATCGATGTACTTTCTCTTCCATCTCTTAGAACCCTCGTGAAGGCATATGATTGTCCTTCGCGTGACCCTACCCAGTGGCTCAGGTACTTATGCGCCTTTGCTATTTTGTTATTGTATAATTTCCTGAATTATCGAAGTGTTCGCCAAATTTACCATGCAGTTAAGATTATCTTCGCATAAACATATATCATTATTTGCGTTCATATAACAAATGGAAACATATACGTTCGTGCATCAAATCATCATTATAACATAAACATAGAACTTCACATAACATAATCACATGCGATCCACAGAGGAAAAATACATAGTAATTTCATAATACTTCTCTTTATTGATGATTCAGGTTTCCAATACAGACTCTATCCACCCTGCGCACATAGCTGTAGTGGTCCGCGCACTCAGCTGTGGACTTCTACCCTAAGCCTTTGCGCACTTAGTTGTAGAGCCTCTTCCTATGCTAAGACTCTCACTCTTATCTTGTCACTGACTCATCAAACACTTCTACTTAACTCTGAACTACTAAAAAACTCTTCTAACACTTCTTTTTATACAATCACATGGTCCGCAAACCATGGGTAGATCCTCTACATCC
The DNA here is from genome assembly GCA_000404065.3 of Pinus taeda. Classification (NCBI taxonomy): domain Eukaryota; kingdom Viridiplantae; phylum Streptophyta; class Pinopsida; order Pinales; family Pinaceae; genus Pinus; species Pinus taeda. The sequence continues at coordinate 113,583 of APFE031622556.1, forward strand.
AACATGAATTTTACAAAAGAAGGGCGAAAAACCCTAGTGACTCTTTACATCTTCGCGCTCCGCGACCACAAAATGCGGAGACTTTACATTCTTTATACAAAATTTGGGCTATCCGCCCCAAAACTTAGGCTTTTAGCCCAAAAATGGGGGAACCTATTCCCAACACATGGAAATGGTGAAGGGAGATCAACAATATGCCTTTGTCTTAATGAGGGGAGATAATTTATTATGTTAAGTATTGGATTGGTGGTGTAAACCAAGTGCCCTTCGCTTAAGGTGTGCTTGTGTGTGCAAGTGTATTAATTGATTAAGTCCATATCGTGTTTGTAAAAAAGAAAAGAGATTGTTGAAAATAAACTGAAATTAATAACTGAAAATGAACAACAAAACAATTAACTAAACCCCACCCAAATTAGGCTTGCAAAGACTACGCTGGTTGGTGGCTAAACTGATGGAAAATACACTGAAACGATCAAGAGATCTAAATGTCGGTGTGACTGGGACCAAGTCACACTAAGTTGCTGGAAAGTGGTGTAGCAACAATAAAAAACCAGAGGGGAAGATCGTTGCAAAAAGATAGGGAGATGGGTGAGACACCTAGGGCAACCAATGGGACCTTAAGACAAATGACCAAACAAGTTTAAATGTGAAACTATGGATGGTGATAACCTATTTTTACATCTAAAAGAGAAGGGTACAAATCTGAAAAATGTGGCTAAAAGCGCTGCAAAAATTGAGACTACTCACTCAGCTATACTCCTCCTAGAAAGTTGGAAGCGTACTAGAAGCCCCAGGGGAGGCTAAATTCGACTTCAACGAGCAAATCAGAGTGGATCAAGGTCTAAGCGAGATGAGACAGAGGTCAGACAACCCAATAGGAAACTCTCTGTAAAACCGAGAAATAGATCTCAGTAAAACCCTAAAACCCATAAATCGCAAGTACAGACTTGTTTTCCTGTAGGGATCGCACTTTTTGGGCTGATAAGTGCGCTTTGGCTTCCATATCGCACTTTTTGGGCCAAAAAGTGCAATTTTTCCTCTGTGGATCTCGGTAGGCAAATCTTGAAAAAAAATTGTTGCCTTTGTCGCGGCTGGTTCCTGTGACCTGCAGAACGAAAGTAAAAAATTTAACAGATCTAGGGTTAAAAAACTAGGAAACATTAAGAGAATTGAAAAAAGAAGAAACCTTAAGCTCAAAATTGAAGGTCACCATTTTTTTGGATCTGAAGTATAAAATCCAGTGGAGTCGCCAATTTTGTATTAGAAACCCAGGTTTTTGAATCAAATTTATTCCCCAGCGGAGTCACTAATTTTGTTGTAGAGTTTTCTTCTCAAAGGTGTATGAAAATAATCCACTTAATATTGTGGATGACAAACAATCGCAACAATATAAATAACTTCTAAACATTGTAGATCTGCAGCAACTGATAGAAACAAAACCTGCCGAAGTCTGGATCTATGCCACAATCATAGTTAAACAACAAAAAGAAAGAGTAATAACTCCAATCATCCAATGGAAACCAGATATACAAAGAATAATTTTATTATAACACCTGTGAAGGGAACAAATAAATGTTACCAGTCCCCCATTATGGGATGGGTTCTTGGCTCTCCTCAAACGTCTTGAGCTTGTGTAGAGTCTCTCTCCTCTATAATGTATAAACCGAGCAAAAATATGGTGTGCGACAATGAAAATAACGAGAGTTACAACAATGAGTGCAACAATGAAAATAATCAAAACTAAATAATGAATGGAAAATCCTTCTATTTATAACAAAATATTGTGTTATCCTCGAATTATGAGCAATAATAAAATATTATTGATCCCATTCTTGGAATAAGCATCTGGAATATTTTATTATATTTGTTTAGAAGGGAAAAATAATTAAGCTTTTATTTAGAAATTATAAATAAGTAAATGATTTATTTATCATATGAGGGAATTAATTAATGAATAATAAGCAAATAAGGATTTATTTAATTATTCCTAAGGGATTTAGTCAAATTTGACAAAGAATAATAATTAATTAGTGATTAATTAATTATTCTTGTAGAAAAATAAGATAATTAATGATTTATCTGTTTATTTTTCATGATTGGGTCAAATATCACAAGGAATAATAATTGAACAATGGTTTAATTAATTATTCCCATAAGAAAATCAAATAAATAGTGATTTATTTAATTATTCTTCATGGGTTTAACTATAAATTACTTAACAAAGGCGATTTATTAAGTAATTTATGTTGGAAATACTGAGAGGGGGGGGGGGGGTGAATCAACATTTCCTTTCAATTGTTAATTATACCAATTAGATCACTTATATTTAGAACACAAAATGAACAATAGGAATAAATGCCTTTATTAATATAATCTTTACAATGAATCAAGTACAATTTATATAGGGCTCCAACCCTAGATGAAGACATCAATCTTCAAACTCCCAGGCTCCAACATGTTGCCAAGCACCAACTCGAACTTTTGTGAGGCTTCGACCTCTAGGGCACCAACCCTATCTTCTCAAGGCACTGACCTTGCGTTTAGAGGCTCCAACCCCTAAGGCACCAACCCTTCTCTGGTACAAGCTCTGACCTAGTTTCTTGATGACTCTGGTCCTCTAGGGCGCCAAGCCTATCTTATCCAAGCCACCAACCTTGGGTTTAGGAGTACCAACTCCAAAGACACCAATCCTATATTTGCCAAGCACCAACTTGGACTTTCCAAGGCAACAACCTTGTCAATTCTGAGGCACCAACCCCAAGGGCTCCAACCTTATCACTTCATTTTGTCAAGGTATGTTTGGTTGTACTTCACGGCTCCCAATATCTTCTTCAACGAGCCCTGTCAATCTCTTCAATAATGCCTTCTCCAAATCACTTCATCAATGATAGCCTTGTCTTCTCAGAAGGTGTCACCACTACTCTTCATGTTACTCAAACAAAACTTCTTCAAGGTCACCTCATGACGACTTCAATGTATTATCATCTCTAAGGGTTCCTTCAGGAACAACTTCTACAAGTCTTCCAAATGTCTTCAAGAATCGCTCAAGGCATTTTCAATGAGCTACTAGATGACTCTCCAAGGTATGCTCAAGAATCTCCCCAAGGAATCTATACATCCACTTCAAGATATACTACTTCAAAATATCTCCAAAACAATGTCTAATGGACTACTCTCAAACAATATTCAAATCAGTTATACCAAGATTAGTTTTCAAAGAAAAGCTTCACAAGTTCCAAATATAATCCTTCAATTTGTCATCATGACAATGTTCCAAAGTAACTGCGAACCCAAGTCTACTTTCAGTTGCTTCTAGGACTATTTCAAGATGTATACACAATGCTTCTCTAAGGTTTGTCCAAACAATGCCTTCAAGAAAGATTTATCAGCCTGCTGCAATAAACCTTCACAATATGTTTCAAGAGAGCTCAACAATTCAACGTTTCTATCCAAATATTCTTCAAACGCAGTTGGTCATTTTCATCCAACCTTCAAGTGAGTTTTCACAATAAAAACCAATCCGAACTATGTCCCTCCAACCAAGGTCTACTAGAAGGATTTACTGTAAGACAATCCAACACTATGTCTCAAACAATTCCAAGACTGTGTTTCCAACTCAGATTTGTTCACAAGAGAAAATACCAAATATCTTCAACAATCTAATTCTCTGTAGTTGAGGAATTCTGCACAGGTTCGAATTTATCTTCAGAAAGATATTACAAGTCCAAAAATCTTGCTTGTTCCACAAGTCTGAGGCCTATACTTTACTTATGTACTTGGTTTGTGACTTGATCTCCACGTCTAGGCTTGTCCTAAAGTCTAGTATGATATCTGCACTTCTTTAGCTCTTATATGATAACCCAATCACAAAAATCAGCCCAAACAGTGATCTTAGAACATCCTCCTCGGCCTCCTATAATTTATGTACCTTTTCTCTGTGTTTTCACCAAAATCACTTGACTGAAATGAGGGTTTATGGTTTCTATATAGACACATTTTTTTGTTTGAACGAAGGGACACATCTCTGGAGTAGGTTGACATAAGTGTCCAGGTATAGGTCGGCTAGCTGATATGTATAATTTTCTTAACTCAAAAATTCAATATCTCCCAAACTATTTGGAGTTTCAGGGCAAGTAATAGCTCATTGGAAATAGGAAAAAATCCTCTTTCAAATGGTCTAGGTCCCGTGTTGAAAGACTCCCTCTAAGGTGGCAAAAAACATTTTTCTTTGTGACTTCCCTTGAATTGTTTAGTGCAAAAAACGATTAGGACAATATGGCTTCTTTGTTTGGTTTCTCTATTGTTTATCTTCTCCATTATTTGGCTTCTTCATCATCATAGGATCATGTATGACATCCACGTCATTATGATAATGTCCAACAATGAGTGTATCATCCATGTCATCACATAATGGTGCAGTGATATGTTATAGTGTAGCCTCCATTAATTTGTCATTCCAATCATCAAGTGAGATCATCCATCTAATCTTCCAACCATGTGATCATTCAAGGGTATGGCATCATCATGTGTAGTCCTCCATATGCCATCAAGGGTTAAATTCTAGGTCATCAAGTGCATGCAACATTAGATCAAGTAATTGTTAGGGATTCCTTAGTTAGTGGTTTGACTTCTTCATGACTTGACATCTTCATCGATGGCATTCTTATCAAACAAGAGTTACAACATCATCATATGGAACCAGGCATCTATTATCTTCAACCTTGTCATCTCATTGTAGGTTTTCATGATATTCATTAGGCATATTAAGAATATTTTCCATCTCGGCCAATGCCATATTGACATCAATGACAACATTGATTAACAATCTCCCCGTTTGTCATTGATGGAAATATTTTTTCCCTTCCAACATTCTCTCCCCCTTTAACATCAATGGCAAACAGGGTGCCCAAGTACTCCCCGTATCAAGCTGCTTCTTTTCATCATATTTTCTTTATCGATGGTAGTTGTTCATAGGTATGTTACTCCCCTATCATGGTGCTCTTTCTTCTGGCAATGTGGTCCATGATAAATGTGCTTAAATTCCTTCATGTGATAAACCAACTTCCCCTCATGAAATATTACCTGCTAATGATCAAGTGGAAGAGATCTTCAATAATAATCCATCAGATGAATAAGGATTATGCTCTTCAATGGAAATGCTCTCGAGAGATAAATCTATCCAAGAATGATTGTCCATGTGGCTCATCAAGGATTTCATAGGGTCCATCCACGAATAGCTTCTGCAAGAATGCTTAATCATCATAAGATCCCCCTAACTGTATGCATGGTCTTGTTTTTGGCAGATTCTCCCCATAAAATACTTGGATTGTCAAAGATCAGGTCAAGAACATGTGTTGTTGGCTGGAGAGTCCAAGAGATTTTCGGATTGTATTTTCTTCCTTCTCCATACTTGTGCAACTTTCTTCTCTTGCATGGTTCTAACTTGTGTAGGGGCCCAAGTCAAGTTACAATCGCACACCATATGTCTAATGTTATGACACTTGAAGCACTCTATAATGTTCATGTATAAAAAATCATGACTTCTTCTTGCAAAATTGCTTCTCGAAGATTGACGGGGACCATTATAATTATCTTTGTGATATGCCCTACAATATTTTTCCATGTGCCAAAAGTTTGTACACGAATAGAAATAACCAAGAAATATAGTTTGGTACCTGGGAGAAGAAGGTTTCCTTGATGTACTTCTGAAGTCTTTTTGCCTTGGGATCCTTTGATGATAACAATTGCTTCTTGCATCCTTGACACCATCTGCATTTCTTCTTGGAGTAGGATTTCTTCCAATGTCAATTTGACTCTTGCCTTTGATGGGGGCATCAACATTTCTTCCAATCTTCCTCACATCCTTGTTGTTTGAAGCATTATCATTCTTGCTTGAGGATTCACCTGCATAGCTAAGACCTGATTTATCAAGGGGAGACCTTTGATGACTTGGGATGTCATCTAGGCTTTGAGAACTTTTCAAGGTCTTATTCAGCAATTCAACTTCCTTTTTAAGAAAGACAATTTCTTCCTTCATTTTTTTGCATTCTTCGTCCTTCTTTGATAGAATGATCTCCTTTTCTGCTTCATCAACTTGTCCTTCTATGAATGTCAAAGCTTCCATAACCTTCTCAGCTCCTTGCACTTGTTTCCTTGCTTCTTCTAGTTGATATCTAAGGGAGGAGACCTCTTCCTTGTATTGACCAATCTCTGCTTCAAGTTTGTTCAAGCTCTTGTGCCTTTGTTCAAGGTGGCTTGACAAGGTATCTTCCTGTTTCCTTGCCTTATACAATTGATTGGTCATAGATATGACTTCTTCATGATGCTTTCTCTTGTTTTGATGAAATTTTTCCTTAATCTTGGTGAGTTCCTCATCTCTTTCTTGTACTTGAAGCTTGACAAGGTCAACTTCCTTCCTTATCTTGTCCTGGTCTCCAACTTGCACTTTCTTCTTAAGATCCTCATTTTATTTTTTCAAATTGTTAATCTCTTCCATGGTAGCCATAATTTTCGTGAGGAGATATTCTTCAAAATATTTTTCATTATTGTCATCTTCTAGGTCTTCTTTGGCCTTGATGTTATTACTCTTATCTTCACCTTCCTTGATGGGATCTTGATATCCTTATTGTTTTCCATCATTTTCTTGACTAGAGACCATTGTCAATGCTCCTTTTGATTGAATATCATGAAGTTTATCCCATAGGCCTTTTGTTGACAAACGTTTTTCACAATTGGCCTTCATAGAATTAGGTAGCCCATTTAAGATTGCTTTCATTGCTCTTGTATTATGTTCCTTGGATTCCCCATCCATCATGCTATCAACAATCACCGATTTCCAGACTTCAATGCCTTCAGTTTTTAAGAAATTCCTCATTCTTGCTTCCCATATATGAAATTTTGATTGAACAATGGAGCCTTCACAAATTGATTGACTTCTATTTCGGTGGTAGAGGGAGACACATCTTTAGGAGGATTGGAGACTTTCTTCCTTGGCTTCGCCATTTGTGTTCTAATGATCAACCTTCAAGCTGTTAGGCTTTGAGTGAAGGTACTGGATCTAATACCAATTGTTGGAAATACAGAGAGGGGGGTGAATCAGTATTTCTTTTCAATTGTTACTTTTACCAGTTAAATCACTTATATTTAGAACACAAAATGAACAATAGGAATAAATGCTTTTATTAATATAATCTTTACAATGAATCAAGTACAATGTATATAGGGCTCCAACCCTAGATGAAGACACTGATATTCAAACTCCCAGGCTCCAACCTGTTGCCAAGCACCAATTTGAACTTTTGTGAGGCTCCAACCTCTAGGGCACCAACCCTATCTTCTCAAGGCACCGACCTTGCATTTAGAGGCTCCAACCCTTAGGGCACCAACCCTTCTTTGGTACAGGCTCTGACCTGGTTTCTTGAGGACTTCGATCCTCTAGGGCTCCAACCCTATCTTATTCAAGGCACCAACCTTGAGTTTAGGAGCACCAACTCTAAAGACACCAATCCTATATTTGTCGAGCACTAACTTGGACTTTCCAAGGCACCAACCTTGTCAATTCTGAGGCACCAACCCCAAGGGATCCAACCCTATCACTTCACTTTGTCAAGGTATGTTTGGTTGTACTTCACGGCTCCCAATATCTTCTTCAATGAGCCTTGTCAATCTCTTCAACAATGCCTTCTCCAAATCACTTCATCAATGACAACCTTGTCTTCTCAGAAGGTGTCACCACTACTCTTCATGTTACTGAAACAAAACTTCTTCAAGGTCACCTCATGACGACTTCAATGTATCATCATCTCTAAGGGTGCCTTCAAGAAGAACTTCTACAAGTATTCCAAATGTCTTCAAGAATCCCTCAAGGTGTCTTCAATGAGTTGCTAGATTACTCTCCAAGGTATGCTCAAGAATCTCCCCAAGTAAGCTACACATCCACTTCAAGATATACTACTTTAAGGTATCTTCAAAAAATGTCTAATGGACTGCTCTCAAACAATATTCAAATCAGCTATACCAAGATTAGTTTTCAAAGGAAATCTTCACAAGTTCCAAAGATAATCCTTCATTTGTCATCATGACAATGTTCCAAAGTAACTGCCAACCCAAGTCTTCTTTCAGCTGCTTCTAGGACTGTTTCAAGATGTCTACACAATGTTGCTCTAAGGTTCTATCCAAACAATGCCTTTAAGAAAGCTTTATCATCCTGCTGCAATAAGCCTTCACAATATGTTTCAAGAGAGCTCAACAATTCAACATTTCTATCCAAATATTCTTCAAACACAGTTGGTCTTTTTCATCCAAGTCTTCAAGTGAGTTTTCACTGTAAAAACCAATATGAACTATGTCCCTCCAACGAAGGTCTGCTGGAAGACTTTACTGTAAGACAATCCAACACTGTGTCTCAAACAATTCCAAGACTGTGTTTCCAACTCATATTTGTTCACAAGAGAAAATACCAAATATCTTCAACAATCTAATTCTCTGTAGTTGAGGAATTCTGCTCAAGTTCAAATTTATCTTCAGAAAGATATTACAGGTCCAAAAATCCTGCTTGTTCCACAAGTCCGAGGCCTATACATTACTTCTATACTTGGTATGTGACTTGATCTCCACGTTTGGGCTTGTTCTAAGGTCTAGTCTAAGATCTTCACTTCTTTAGCTCTTAGATCATAACCTAATCACAAAAATCATCCCAAACAGTGATCTTAAAACGTCCTCCTCAGCCTCCTGTAATTTATGTACCTTTTCTCCGTGTTTTCACCAAAATTACTTGACTGAAATGAGGGTTTGTGGTTTCTATATATACACATTTTGTTGTTTGAACGAACGGACAAATCTCTGGAGTAGGCCGACATAAGTGTCCAGGTATAGGTCGGCTAGCTGATATGTATAATTTTCTTAACTCAAAAATTCAATATCTCCCAAACTATTTGGAGTTTCAGGGCAAATAATAGCTCATTGGAAAGAGGAAAAATTCCTCTTTCAGATGGTCTAGGTCCCATGTTGAAAGACTGCCTCTAAGGTGGTGAAAACCATTTTTCTTTGTGACTTCCCTTGAGTTGTTTAGTGCATAAAATGATTTGAATAATATGGCTTCTTTGTTTGGTTTCTTTATTGTTTAGATTCTCCATTATTTGGCTTCTTCATCATCATAGGATCATGTAAGACATCCACATCATCATGATAATGTCCAACAATGAATGTATCATTCATGTCATCACATAATGGTGCAGTGATATGTTATAGTGCAGCCTCCATTAATTTGTCATTCCAATCCTCAAGTGAGATCATCCATCTAATCTTCCAACCATGTGATCATTCAAGGGTATGGCATCATCACGTGTAGTCCTCCATATGTCATCAAGGGTTAAAGTCTAGATCATCAAGTGCATGCAACATTAGATCAAGTACTTGTTAGGGCTTAATTAGTGGTTTGACTTCTTCGTGACTTGACATCTTCATTGATGGCATTATTATCAAGCAAGAGTTACAACATCTATTATCTTCAACCTTATCATCTCATTCTAGGGTTTCATGATATTCATTAGGCATATCAAGAATATTTTCCATCTCGGCCAATGCCATATTGACATCAATGACAACATTGATTAACAATTTTTCACAGTGAAAGCAATTTTACTATGGTAAAATTGGCTTTACATGGTGTACTTCGATACATCTAGTAAATTAGGTTAGATGATCAATTTTTTGGTGATAACAGTGATTTTGTTGCCAAGATTTTGGGAGACTCTTTTATTGTTTTTCAACAATAATGAAGTGATATTGAGATAGAAATATTCATACTATATGAAAGTGAAATATATACATGATAAATGTGATTTTCATTTCATAATGTCAAATCCCTTGGTTTTAGAGCAAGGTTTTTCAAAGTTTACATCTTTATCATACTTAACTGGTAATATCATCATAAAAGTTCAACATCCAAATGTATAATTTGTTATTATTGTGTTTTATTTTTTGAATTTTAATCTAACACCCTTTTTATGAATTCACAAAACAAGATATGAATTTAGGTGAGGAGGGTAACAAATTTTCCTCACAACTACTCAAGCTACATTTATTTAATAATATTATGAATTAGCATGTAGCATGTTACATTTTCATTTCATAGAAATTCACCATGATGTAATGGAGATCAATCTCATTTAGTGGTTTGAAAGAGTTGTATTCAAAGTGAATCTTAAATTATCAATAAGGAATTGATTCCCTTTACACTTCATGTTGGACATGTAGCATGAGTTCTTTGTATAAGGGTAGCGAGTGCATACTTTAAACAAGCTCTTGTTATGAAAGTCTAGAGAGTGTTTGGGGTTTCCCAATCTTTATTGAACATAATTCTAGATGAAGTATTATGTTTTGTTGTATGAGTTTGTTAAGTCAAGAGGCTCATTCTCTAGCATAGTATATAATTCCTTTCGTGCTCAATTTTGATCTGGCAATTTTTTTCCTAAATTATATACATATGTGTGTGTGTATTAGTTATTTCACTCATTGTGCTCCCTTGGTTAGCTTTTCTTCCTTGATAAACTATATGTTATTCGATATGTGAGTTTAGAAAAACATTGGCGCAAAAGTAAGTCATATAAAAATTTAGCACTTTGTTGTAATTTTTTAATCTTAAGTTAATTGTGCCACAGTCATTTATATCAAAAAGAGGGTGCCATGTTTTATAATTTTTTTTAATACAAATATTAAGTGTACGTTTGGGATTAAATGAAAAAGAATATTATGCGTAGTCATTGTTTAATGAAAGGTTGCGATTAAATTTATTAAGTTACTTGCATTTTATAAATGGGGATTCGTGACTATTTATGTTATTAAGGTTCGATTAAATTTCTTAAGTTACCTGTATTTTATAAATGAGGATTTGTGATTAGTTACGTTATTAAACCATTTTTGGCCATGTAGCTCACTTCTAACCATAAGATTTGAATTATTTCCAACCTTATTGCCACAATTGTCTTTCTTACTTAGTGTCTTAAGTTTATTGGCATTCATCAACGAGTTAACTTATATACCTAGATTGGTATGTTAGTCTTTATATTACACAATTTCTACAACAATAGTTGTTCTATGATATATATTGATAAAATTGATTAAGTTGAAATTCATGGATAGATCTACACAACTAAACTACTTCTTAGGGTCGTAAATAAATAAAAATTATAGGTCATCAAACCTCGTATTTAAAATATCATTAGGGTACATAAAGACGTAAATAGTAAAATGTGAATAATATAGTATGCAGAATAAAAATAATAAGGTAGGATAAAAAATAGTAAAGTATGAAAAAGTAAAGTATATAGAATAAATCGTAAAGGTTGAAGAATAAAATTAATAAAACAAGGACTATATGGGGCCTCTCACAATGCGGTACAAGTTTAGGGTTTTACAACCATTGTCATAGGTTGCAAGCCACAACCTCTTGTTTTCCACCCCAGACTCTCCCCTTGTCACATCACTCTTCAATCGCCATAATGGACAAAGAGCAAGTCGATTACTTAAAGGACCCTCTCAAAGAGGTCTAGATATGGGCCACCCCCATACAACACAACCCTCTATAGGTCTTGATGCATCACCCCAATGATGCTCACTAGACAATCTCCATATGACCTTGGCGACAGGGGTTCCTTTATCTTTCCCTCAAGCTCGTTTGCACGCAATGGGACCGCTTGTGTCAGCTTGCTTTTTCCCCTATCGAGACCAAGGTTGATCCCAATACAACACTTGGTTTCACCTACTACAAGGGTTTTACCTTCCCTATTTCAACTCCATTACCCTCCCCATGGTCTTCACTGGAAATAACTTGCTAGCACTATAGATTTTTTTGGGATCCAATGCTTTCATAGTCTTTCCAACCTATACCCCCTCCCTGGTAATAGTTAGGTTTTAGTAGTGATTTATTGACTATCAATTTGTTGTGAGGTACAACGATCCTCCCCATTCTCAAACACAAGGGTTCCCAGACTCTTTCGAAGTGGTGTTTTTTTTCACAAAATAACCCCTGGCTTGCCCACCCTAACGGGCCCCACACTAGCCAGCCCAAATTGCGAGGCCTAACCTTGATGGACACAAGGAGAATTAAACCCACGCCTCATGACAGAAGGCCAAAAACTTGGCAAAGGGGGCTTCAACTAACTGGTCTAAGGCTCTCAAACTTAAAATAAGGAGCCTTGTCTTGTATTGGGAACAAATATCATTTAAGATTCTTTATTCGTGAATATTAAAATGATAATCCTTTCATGGTATATCAAAGGAATGGCTTTGGACATGAGGAGTGATGTCTTAAAAGGGAAATCTTTATTAAACATTTTAACATGGTTATTATTTAAAAAAATTAAGTTATTAAACATTTTAACATGGTTATTATTTAAAAAAATTAAGTTATTATAGAAGAAATGGAAAGAGCTTTAAAAATTAATGGATGAGAAAGATACATATGTTTTAATTATATATATGAGAGAGAATATATAGAAAAAAAGAGTTTAAATGTTTTTTAAATAATAATGACAATATTAATAATAAAAAAATATTAAATAAAATATATTGAAATATTTTAATTTAGTTTAAACAAATAATAAAAAAATATTTTATATTGTTAATATTTGTAATTTCACTATTAGTCTAGAAATGAGAACGTATTCAGAAAATTAAAGAATAAAAATAAAATGACATAAAATCTAAAACTCAATATTAAAATTCTATAAAAAGAAAAAAGGACGCAAATGAATTAAAATAATTACTCCTTTATCATGTGATAAATATTATGTGTTAGATTCATGACATTGCTTTTTATAGACTTTTAAGAAACAACCTAAACTTATTTATGGGTTTGTTGCTGAGGCAGTGGGAGATTGTTTTATTATCCCTGTCATCACGTAGGTATTATGCATTGGGTATTACACTGACCACTTATTAATTCAGTGAAACATATCATTTTTCAATGTATATGCAAAACGGTATTATTCAATGTATATGCAAAACGGTATTATTTACATATTTATGATCAAAATATATGTTATAATTTGTTAAATGTGTTAATGCAAATCACTAATGCCTTGCATGGTTAGGATGACCAAAATATATTTGAAGTTTCGTTAGATTAGATATATCTATGCGTATCATTAATGCTTAATGAAGACAAATAACAAGTCATGATCCAAACATATAATAAGTATTTATTACCATCTAATTTAATTAGAATCGATCAAAACATATTATTAATTTTAGTTATTGCAATTTTTTTAAAGTTAAAATATATTTTTAAATATAAAATAATTATTCCTTGATTCGAGGTGCGTGAAAGTTCATAGTCCCCCTTGGGACTTTCATTAACATTGATATGATGGGAGGCAGAGCGAAAGGGTGGCTCCTACCAAAACATTGCATGTGTGAACATGACAGAGAGGTGGTATCTAGCATGGTTTAAGGCGGGAGTAATTAGATGTAGGGCTCATAACTTCCAGTGGTGACGGTGCATAGCCCAATTCATGCAATTTCTCTGTGTTGTAGACTAGTTTCAAGTGTCAAGCAGAGGTGCCTGGGTCTCTATTCCCTAGTGGCAAGATCAATACGGAGGTTCCGTCCGTGGGAAAACATTACTTCGGGTTCATGGCAATGGTAGTTTGGTATGTAATGTTTCTTTTCTCCCCTCCTCGCCTATGACAAACCATAGTTATGATTGTTGCCTGCGAGGTAGTTGACCCCTCCTGCGGTTAGATTATTGATCGACCTAGAATTGCCTACTCGATAGGCGAGCATGTTTATGTGCCTAATTTTTATATTGCATTTGTTGTTTCTATGTCGGTATTTGTCTTATATAGTATTTTATTGCGTCGAATGGGAATGTATGGAACAATTTGGGTCAGTTGTCTTTTATGGAAGGATTGTCCACCTGATGGAAATGGTTTTGTTTGTGATTGCAAGGACTGGCTTCTGAAAGTCTTTTTTATCTCGGCGTCTCTAGTTTTATATCGTTCTAGTGTGTTTATCTATGGGAATTGGCTCAAGGAGCCGGTCTGTAGCACCTCCCTTTTGGGGAGACAGACCACCCCTGGTTTCTTTCTGTCAAGTGATATGTCTAAGCATGAGGTGTTGGTGATTGGAAACGAGCGACGTTGGTGGTTGGCCCTCTCAACTTGTTATGTCTTTTGCATGGGTCAGGCCTAATGTAATTTTATTCTTGTTCTTTTCATTTGTATATGTGTCAGGTCTAATTAGTTTGGGGTTCCACTCAACTTGCATGTCGTTGGTCTTTTCCCAACCAATGGCTTGGTCGGTTCGGGTGGAAGGATATAATGTGTTGGAGTGGTGGTTGATAGATATGGCTCGACCATCTTTGGTTGTTGGTCCGTCGGGAATTGGGGGTCGGGGTTGCAGTCGAAAGGTTGGGAATCGAGGTGGACGAGGCTCCTCCTCATCACAGCCACCGAGACGGAATGGTAGAAAATCTGATGCTCAACATATCATTGCAACGACCCAAGCTTATAATACAAGTACTCCTGCTCAAGTAAAGCAGTGGATTGCGTCATGGGAAACATACCTCAACAAATGGGCTGAGAATGAAGTGCAGCTTGAGGATTGGCGTTTATTAGTTCTTGATCCCACCCATACCCGAGGTAGGCTCACTCAGTATAAAAACATAGTGAACCTTTACTGGATGATAAAGAGTATTGTGGCTCGAGCTATTATGAATTCTATGGGTTCCATTAAATTTGACCCTAGTTTTGTAACAATCCAAAGTGAATATAAAACTAATTTCCTAATGAAAATCAGAATCAACAAATAATACATACCTATGTTACCTGTGAACACGTTTGCCAGATGACAACAAGGTTTTGGGGACGACTCTCCACCCAACCGTCGGCTCAATTGCGCAAGAATTTGCTACCACTGGCCACCCCCGAGCCCTCAATCAACGTACTAATGCCAGTGTCTCCTAAGTCTTAGAACACCATTCTCCCAAGAGAATGAAAGATAGAATCTCGGAATGATGGAATGCAGGAATGCCTCT
>APFE031622556.1:130773-143270 GCA_000404065.3 Pinus taeda
TTTAATATTTATTATTATTTATTATTTTTATTATTTATTATTAAGGGGAGGGATATTACAAGTTTCCAGGAAATTCAGAAAGAATTTCAACTTGTCCAATTTCAAATATAGTAGCAAAATGTTCATTTGGGTCGTATTGAGAAGCACATTTTATGCCATCCTCAATCAGAATTACCAGGTTCTAGCACCAAGGACCCAACTCCGGTGGAGTTCTCTGATGACTAGTAGCGAGATTTTTATTTTGTTTATTTTGATGATGTATGGGCAGTTAGTAGTACTTATGTTAGCATGTTAAGGGTGAATTGGTTTATAGACATACAATCCTATAAGGCTTTGTGTGACAGACTTAAGATTCTTTGATTTTGGATGGCATACAATGTGATCAATGGCCAACATACCTAGTTTCCCATTGGGCAGGTTGAGGCCATGGAACATCTTTCATGGATGTAACCTGCTTTTTGCAAATGAATGAATGAAAGGTCCTACCAAGCTTAGATATATATATATATTATTCTAGATTTAAAACATATTTTTTTTATATATTTTTAAAAAATTATACATTACATAAAAATAAATACATACACAAGTATTTTAAAAATGCGTAGTCTAACTTGTAGACTAAATGACCTTTTTCACGACATTTTTTTTGGTTAATTTAAACCAAAATCCAACAGAGGTTTTTTAAAACTTGAGTTTAAGTTGTTTAATCTGTAGAATTTTGCTCGAAGGGCGTTTTCACGACATTGAATCCATTTATGCATTTTAAACAATAAAAAATCACATTATTTCTTAAAATTGTTTTGTAGGATTCCAGTAAAAAAGTTTATTACGTCTATAAGTTAGACTATGCCTTTTAAAAATATTAAGATGAATATTATAAAAAATGAAGTTGTGTAAACTATCTCCTCCAATAGAATCATGGATATAGTTACATTAAAGCTAAAATTCAATCCATGTTAACATAGATGACAATGTTCGCAACCATAAATTTAATTATTGACATGGGTATCAACGCAACTAGCATATTTTTCTTTTACATTCGACAACTTGCATATTTGTTTATTAGGCGTATATTTGTCAGGACGTGTTGACTTGCATATTTTTCTTTTCAACGATCTTCAACCCTCACAATGCGCTTATTTTTCTTATCGACCACATTTGAACATCTAATTATTTATTATTGATGTGCACGACTCTTGCCATCTAATTTAGCTATATTTAAACTAAATGGCGAGGACTAGCTACTATGTAGCACTTGTTTTTCAATAAGGATGAAGTAATATTGAGATAGAGATATTCATAGTATATAAAGGTGCAACATATACATGATAAATGTAATTTTCATTTCATAGAAATATTGATTTTTTTTTAAATAGAATATTATTTGGTTCACATCAAAGTTAAATCTCATAAATTTATCCATAATAACAATAAGAAGAAAAAATAAATGATTAATGGATATGTTTGATATACTTATGATAAATGAATGGACAAAACAAACTTTTGAAGATGAGTCTTGATCTTAAAAAGATCATTTTCATATCATTTACCCATCAGTTTATAACATTGAAATAATGAAAGTTAAATGATACCTTATTGACATTTGAACCTATATAATTGTTGCTAACTTTCAAGGTTGCCTTAAAAGAGTTTACATTGTGTTTGTGGATTGTTTGATTCAACCACTAGATGGTTTGTGATGGATTTACATGGGAGATTGTCCATGATGGATTTGCACATTGAAGATTGCTTACACAGTGGTCTCTCGCTTGGTATTCTTCCTTTGGGCATTGAAGATCTCCTAATTGCTTGGATAATGTTCAACGTGAATGCTACATGGAGATGGTTGCTTGCTTCAAGAACACACTACTTGGGAGGAAGGCTGTTTTGTATCACATAGGAGGGCATTGAGCCCTACACAAAACAATGTAATTTGGATGCTTGCATGGAGGCTTGGAGTTGGCTTGAGGATACCTAGGTTATGATAATTTCATATAGGGGGAGTGGACCTAACAAACTACATGGCTTAGGAGGATTGTTGGAGTGTTTAAATGTTGTAAAAAGAGTGTTGGACACACCTCTTGGAGAGCCCTTGCTTATGAACAATATCACCTTGGAGGTTAGTATGTGTATTACTAAAGTTTAATGCTCCATATGTGAGAGCTTATATGTGTTGTTGTAGGTTTCTTTTTTGTGTGTTGGTCAACACATGTATTGTTGGCCTCCCTTACCTCTCTTATATATAAGGGTAGGAGAGACTCCTTCTAAAGTCATATTCACGCATCACCACTCTTATCACTATTATATTAGATATGTTATCAAGAATAGCACAACACTTCTTATCTCTCTCTCTCTCTCTCTCTCTCTCTCTTGGATATTCATTTGCACTCTATCTCTCTTGTCTTGGAAGTGCAAGAGTTTATTAGAGCTTTTGGAGCATTTTAAATACTAAGGTAAAGGTTTCATCCCTCAAAGGCTTGGAGAATAGGATTTTGTAAAGAAACCCAATAGTGTACTTGGAGAAGAGAATGAGAAAAGGAGACATCTTGCCTCGAAAGACATGCATGTGTCATGTATGCATGTTTGATCTCCTTGGTGCGAGGTAGGGTTTTCTTGGTTTTCTTTGGCTAGGGTTTTCAAGAACTAGAGGATTGTACTAGCCTCATGATAAGGTTATGGTGTGCACATGAACTTTGTATTTATAATATTAATGAAAATTTTGGTTGCTCAATACTTGTGTAAATTTTAGACTTGATTTTAGTAGTCTATATTTCATTGTTTATAATTTGTAGCTCTAGATGTCTTGTTGATTTCACATAAGGTAAGGGTGATTAAGTTAAGTGGAAAAACCTGTGAACAGTTATTGAAACCAACGTTTCGGACTAGCTTAATGAGTCCATCATCAGGGCAATGAGATTTGTATTTTGAGAAGAGAGAGCATGAAATTATGGAGCTATTAATAGTTAATTGAAAAAATATTCAATGTTTTCTTTTGTTGTCGGCTTACAAATAATAGACGCAAATGTGGTAAAGTGATAGAATTCTTAATAAATAAAAGAATATCAACCATGAAGCATAATCATTTTACAAATTAAGTCTTCTCTTTCACCCAATAACTAAAAATAAACTCTCCCTTACCTCTTTCCCAAAGTTACTTATGAAGAAGCAAATAATAGAATGCTTATAACCCTTCAAATGAAGACAAGATCTATGAGATTGGTGTTTCCAGCTCCTAAGTTTATCTTATTTTTATGCAAAAAATGAAGCGAATATTGAGAAAAAAAAGAAAGAAGAAGAATAATTTAAAACATTTAGAGAGTTTCATTATATTTCAACCCTTCAACTATATGACATTTTCTTTCTTATTGTCATTTCCATAAATTAATATTTCTCCTCCTCCTTGTTAGTGTTCTTTCTATAAAAAATTAACACTCTCTTCCAAAATGTTGTTGATGATCGATTGACAATTAATTAGAGAGAGAACAACCCTTATGTCACAAATGTTCCCTTATTTTAAGTGCTCTCTCTCTCTCTCTCTCTCTCTCTCTCTCTCTCTATATATATATATATATATTTCGTCTTTCTCTCCTTTTTCTTTCTTATTTTTAACAAAAAGACAGTTTCATAATTACATTGGATTTTTGGTATTTGTTAGTAGATTTCATTAGAAAAATGACATTGAGATTTTTAATAAAAGTTCAAATTTCTCAAGAGGAAGAGGTCAAATTTCTCATCCTCCTTTCACATAAAATTCTCATGAGGTTGAAGATATATGCAAGTTTCATTCATTCACTTATAAAATTACAAATGATTTCTAACCCCCCTTTTTTATAGAGAATTTATTTATGTCTTGATCTAAATTTGGAATATTATATTTTTGTGCTAAGATCCTCATGAGAATATAAAAATGTTCTTGAGCTTTGTACTCCAAAATAGCAAGTAAAAACGCGAGTTTTTATGTGTGTTTTCTTAAATTCATTTCATGAAAAACTTAAAACATGAAATCTAAACACTGAATGGAAGCATGCATCAATCAGTAATACACCAGCCATTGTTAAAGGAGTTCACCCCTCCTCAGTTACATATCCTTGGATCAGCTCAAATGGCATGACCCCTTCTCATTATGCTCAATGTCTAGAAAAGAAGAGTACATAAACTGCTGAAATGGAATGGTTAGTTTCTCCTTCAAAGAAACAACTTCTGCAAGAGTTCTCACTCCATACACATGTTAACCTATAGTCAAACATGTAAACCTTTAGCAAACATAGGCATCTTACACCAAGACCCCATACTCCAACTTCAAAGAGCATAAATAGTACCACAATCCACTTCAAGTACATAAACAAATCTCTTCTCTAAAACACATATAGAGAAAAAAGGAATAAAAGCTACAACACTGATGTAATGGTTGTTGCAGAAAGAACATGGAGGCTGGAAAACCCCTGCAAGGTCATCTCCATCTTCAAACTCCTCCATAAACTGAATCAACACTCTGGTTGACCATGGAACCCATAGGCTTCAATTTGCAAAAAGCCTATATATAAGTGGTCATTTGATCCTAAAACTTGCTCCAATGAGTCCAGGATGTCCAAAGAATGGCTATCTAGCCTCTTTTTGCACCCAATTTGGTCGAAAACTAGAGAAGTTATGACTGCTCCCAGTTTCTCTACTATTTGCTCTACAAATTGCATAAAATCTGGCACCATCCTGCAAATTCGCCCCATTTTCCACTAACGGAGCAACAAATTCCCTAGATTTTGGGCGGATTTGTAGGATTGTTGTTTTTTCTCCGAGGCCTTAGAACCAAAATCTAGGTCATATGGAGACTAGGCGCCCAGGGGCTAGCCCCCAGCGCTGAACCCTCTTTCCAGCAGTCACGGTAACCGTTATTGTTTAAGCTTGGCGCGTTCACATGGGATCCGGTGGTGGTGACTGTCAGCAGTCACAACAAATGCAAACACTTGGTGGTTATGGTGATCACATGGGGGCTTCATCCGACGGTTAGGCGGTGACGATGACCTTGGGAGTCACAACAAACATTCGCAAGTGTTCACATGGACGGAGCCATTGGTGGTTTAAGCGGTGGAAATGACGGTTGTGGTCAACATAGACTGTCACAATAACTGTTGGTTCCACGTTCACATGGGGGGCGGTTAATTTCGCCCGACCCCACAACATTGGTGGTAATAGATGTTAAATAAAACCTACAACCCATACATGCTAAGTGACAATGTGTAGGCGGATTGGAAACTCGGTGCACTGTGCTATGGGAGGTCGCGTGGTCGAGCACCCCCTCTGACCTGTCTACCATACAAAATTTTACAGCGCCATTAGGAGGACATGTAGCGGCCTCCGGCTTAGCCATGTGTCACCTCGTGAATGGCCCAAACCCAAAACACATGGACCAATTGGACAATGGCAACTCAATGGAATATTCTAAGAATATTCCCCTTGCCAACTAGGCGGTATGGATGTCTAGTCAACATCCCTGTCAACCATCTGCAAATTCTTTACCTATTTGACAAAGTGAATAGATAGCATTTATGGGAGCATAGGGTGTTTGTTTCGCGCGAAACGAGTTGCGTCGAATTCAGGATGACGAGATCTACATGGTCAACTAGGTTCCAAACTATTTTGACAACTTTGAATTTTTGGCAAATTTTGAGCTCTTGATCACTCTTCCCCATTGAAAACTTTTGGTCTCCAAAAGTTAATTTTTAATTGTTCAGCATTTGAAGGTACAATTCATTCATTTTTCCAAACTCGTTCCAATCAATGATTGTAATGCCTTGACTTGTACTTGTCTTGGCTCTTTCTCAAGCTGAACTTGAAATATAACCTGACCAAAGAATTCAAGTTCAATGTTCTTCTCGGTTTGTCCATGTCGCTATTACCATCCACAATAACATCCTTCCCAAGAAGAATTCCAAAGCGCTTATCCGCAAAATCCTTATCGAGGATAATATCCCAAAAGACTTTGACAAATGAACCAAATCAATCTTCACATAGTGAATACTTGTATAATCTTGAGTGCTTAACACATTTGTTACATATTGAATGTGTTGCAACTACTAATACAACAATTTTAAAATGCTTTCTTAAACTACAAATAGAAATGCATTTTACAAGATGGAATAAACTTGACTCCCAAATTTTCCATTCAAATTCACTATCAACAAGCCAAACTAGAATAATAATGCCAAATAAAACACTGTTGCATATAAGTGATTTATTTATGAACATCACTTTTACAAATTTCCCCCAACTATGGGGATATGCAACTAGTGCAAAACAAAGATTTACAAACTTCAGCTAGACAAATAACCCACCCATTTCTTACCCAACCAAGTAAATGAACCCTCTATTTGAACTTTTTCTTCTTCTGAAGCTGCTTTAGGGATGGTCGCATCTTGCGTCACTTTTTCTTTTATCGCTTCCTCTTCTGGTGCTTTCATAATTTGCTTGCCTTTACCATGATGAAGTTGTGGAAACAATTTCAAACACTGCTCGACTCAATTCCCACTGATATTGCAATGAGTGGACAAGTTCTTTTGAGCTTCTTTTGGCTCACATGTCTTTAACCTTGGATGAGATTTTCTCTTTTCGGTCTTAATTCCATTAGACATAAACATCTTCTTGATGATTGCTTTTCTTTTATAGCACTTATCTACACAATATTTAGATGAAAGGCAAAAGGTGCATGGAAACACATTCCTCAACATGTTATTCAATTCAACATGTTGTTTTCCATTATGAAATGCATTTAAATTAACAAGACGATTATACCTCCCTTTATTGTCCTTTGGCTTATGCTTCTTGTGTGAGGAACTTGCATGGAAAGAAGAACTTAGCTTTGTTTCTTCTTCAACTTGTCTCTCTTTGGAGATGTTTTGCACTTCAAGTCCTCCTTATTCTTGAGGAACCAAGCGAGTACCAATTCTGGATGCAAATCACAACATATTGCCTCCTCATGTCCTCTCTTATGGAAAAAGGAATATGATACCCAAGAGTTGTCGCTAGAAGACCATTCTTCTTTCGCAACATAGCCTAAGCCTTAATATTTAGGAATTTCCTTTGCCTCAATTGGATTTTTAATGCCTTGATGATTCACTCCAAGGCCTCCTCCCTTGTAACCTATCTTGGTCAAGAGCTTGGATCCAATGCCTTTCTATGTTTTTCAAAGGCTGCAAATGAATTTACATCAACACTTTCATGTAAAGAAAAAGCATGTAATGCTTACCATTTTCCTCATCTTTTGATTGACATACAAACATGTTTTCAAACTCCCTTTTAATTTTGAATGTGTCCTCTTGGACTCTTTGGCTCTGTTCTTTTAGCTCCTTGAATTTGGGTACTCATAGAACCTCATCCTTCACATCATGTGGACAAAAGGTGCAAACTTGTCCATCTTCCTTCTTTGAGGGACTTTCTACACTATCATTTTACATAAGAGTTGTAGAAAAACATGAATATTGTGGAGAATATGGTGCTTTATCACTGTTATTGTTACCTTCTTCCCTTCGAGGTCTAGAGCTTTCACCTTGCAATTTGGTATTCCTCTCTTCATAGAGGATTTTCACCATTTCTGCCCTGTCTAAGAAAGCCTTTCTAAAAGCCTTCACATCCTCTGACATTATTGCAGACTCTCCTCCTTGGGACATGCTTTTCTTGAAGCTTCTACTACAACTTGAGGTAGAACTGGTGGTAGAGATTGTAACAATCTTGCTCTTTCCAAAACCTTCTCCTCACTTGAGCTTCAAAACACATTTACTTGAAAATAATAGTGAATTCCTCCTTTCACAAAGCAAACCAGTGCTCCGATACCAACTTGATCTGAATTTGGAATATTATATTTTTGTGCTAAGATCCTCATTAGAATATAAAAATGTGCTTGAGGTTTGAACTCAAAAATAGCAAGTAAAAACATGAGTTTTTATGTGTGTTTATTAAGTTAATTTCATGAAAAACTTAAAACATGAAATCAAAACGCTAAATGGAAGCATGCATCAATCATCAATACACCAACCATTGTTAAAGGAGTTCACCCCTCTTGGGCTACATCCCCTTGGGTTAGCTCAAATGGCATGACCCCTTCTCATTATGCTCAATGTCTATAAAAGAAGAGTACATAAACTTCTGAAATGGAATGGTTAGTTTCTCCTTCAAAGAAACAAATTCTACAAGAATTCTCACTCCATACACATGTTAACCTACATTCAAACATGTAAACCTTCAGCAAACATAGGAATCTTACACCAAGACCCCATACTTCAACTTCAAAGAGCACAAACAATACCATAATCCACCTGAAGTACATCAACAAGTCTCTTCTCCAAAACACATATAGAGAAAAGAGGAATAAAAGCTACAACATTGATGTAATGGTTGTTGCGAAAGCACATGGAAGTCGTAAAACCCCTGCAAGGTCATCTCCATCTTCAAAGTCCTCCATAAATTGAATCAACGCTTTGGTTGACCATGGTACCCATAGGTTTCAATTTGCATAAAACCTATCTAGAAGTGCTCATTTGATCATGAGACCTACTCCAATGAGTCTAGAATGTCCAAAAATGGCTATCTAGCCTCTTTTTTCTCCCAATTTGGTCGAAAACTGGAGAAGTTATGACCTCTCCTAGTTTCTCCACTATTCGCTCTACAAATTGCACAAAATTTGACACCATGTTACAAATTTGCCGCATTTTCCACTAACGGAGCAACCAATTCCTTGGATTTTGAGCGGATTTGTAGGACTGTTAACTTCTCTGTCGAAGCCTTAGAACCAAAATCTGGGTCATATGCAGACCATGTGTCTAAGGGCTAGCCCCCGACGCTAATTTCCTCTCCCCGGCGATCACGGTAACCGTTAGTGGTTAAGCTTGGCGCGTTCACATGGGAGTCGGTGGCGGTGATTGTCGACAGTCACAACAAATGCAAACACTTGGCAGTTATGGTGATCACATGGGGGCTTGGTCCGACGGTTAGGCTGTGACGGTGACTATGACCTTGGCAATCACAACAAACATTTGCAAGCATTCACATGGATAGAGCCATTGGCAGTTTAAGCGGTGGTGGTGGCGGTGACGGTTGCGATCAGTGGTCACAATAACTGCTGGCTACGCATTCACATGGGGGGCGGTAAAGTCCATCCAACCCACCAACCTTGGTAGAAATACATGTTAAATAAAACCTGCAACCCATACATGTTAAGTGACAATGTGTAGGCAGATTGGAAACTCGGTGCACTGTGCTATGGGAGGTCGCGAGGTCGAGCCCAAACTTCAACCCGTCTGCCATGCAAAATTTTACAGCGCCATTAGGAGGACACATGGCAACCTCCGACTTAGCCATGTGTCACCTTCTGATTGGCCCAAACCAAAAACATGCAGACCAATTGGGCAATGTCAACTCAACAAAATATTATGAGAATATTTCAAGAATATTCCAATAATATTCCCCTTTCCACCTAGGTGGTATGAATGCCCAGTCAACATCTCTGTCAACCATCTGCAATTTTTTTTACCTATTTGACAAAGTGAACAAATCGCATTTCTGGGAGCATACTATATTTGTTTCACGTGCAACAAGTTGCGCCAGATTCATAATGACAAGATATACACGATCGTTCAAGTTCCAAACCATTATGACAACTTTGAATTTTTGGCAAATTTTGAGCTACTGATCACTCTTCCCCATTGAAAACTTTTGGTCTCGAAAAGTTCACTTTCAATTTTTTAGCATTTGAAGGCACAATTCCTTGATTTTTCCAAACTCAATCCAATCGATGATTGTAGTGCCTTGACTTGTACTCATCTTGGCTCTTTCTCAAGCTGAACTTGAAATATAACCTGACCAAAGAATTCAAGTTCAATATTGTTCTCTGCTCGTCCATGTCACTATGGCCATCCACAACAACATCCTTCCCAAGAAGAATTCCAAGGCGCTCATCTACGAAATCCTTATCGAGGATAAGATCCCGAAAGACTTTGAAAAATGAACCAAAACAAGCTTCACAAGTGAATACTTGTATAATCTTGAGTGCTTAACACATTTGTAACATATTGAATGTGTTGCAACTACTCATACAACTGTTTTAAAATGATTTCTTAAACTACAAATAGAAATGCATTTTACAGGATGGAATAAACTTGACTCCCAAATTTTCCATTCAAATTCACTATAAACAAGCCAAACTAGCATAATAATGCCAAAGAAAAACACTTTTTCATATAAGTGATCTATTTATGAACATCACTTTTACAAATTGCCCAACTGTGGGGATATGCAACTAGTGCAAAACAAATATTTACAAACTTCAGCTGGACAATTAGTCTGCCCATTTCTTACCCAACCAGGTAAATGAATCGTCTATTTGAACTTTTTCTTCTTCTGAAGCTGCTTTAGGGATGGTTGCATCTTGTGCCACTTTTTCTTTTGTCACTTCCTCTTCTGGTGCTTGCATAATTTGCTTGCCTTTACTAGGATGAAGTTGTTGAAACAATTTCCAACACTTCTCGACCCAATGGCCACTGATATTGCAGTGAGTGAAAACTTTTTTTTGAGCTTCTTTTGGCTCACATGTCTTTAACCTTGGATGAGCTTTTCTCTTTTCGGTCTCAATTCCATTAGACATAAACCTCTTCTTGATGATGGTTTTTATTTTATAGCACTTATCTACACAGTGGTTAGATGAAAGGAAAAAGGTGCATGGAAACATATTCCTCAACATGTTATTCAAATCAACATGTTGTTTTCCATTATGAAAAGCATTTGAATTAACAAGACGATTATACCTCCTTTTTATGTCCTTTGGCTTACACTTATTGCGTGAGGAACTTGCATGGCAAGAAGAACTTAGCTATGTTTCTTATTCAACTTGTTCATCTCTCTTTGGAGATGTTTTGCACTTCAAGTCCTCCTTATTCTTGAGGAACCAAGCGGGTACCAATTCTGGATGCAAATCCCAACATCTTGCCTCCTCATGTCCTCTCTTATGGCAAAAGGAACATGATACCCAAGAGTTGTCTCTAGAAGACCATTCTTCTTTTGCAACATAGCGTAAGCCTTCATATTTAGGCCTCTCCTTTGCCTCAATTGGATTTTTAATGCCTTGATGATTCACTCCAAGGCCTCCTCCCTTGTAACCCACCTTGGTCAAGAGCTTGGATCCAATGCATTTACTATGTTTTTCAAAGGATGCAAATGAATTTACATTAACACTTTCATGTAAAGAAAAAACTTGTAAATTCTTACCATTTGCCTCATCTTTTGATTGACATACAAAGATGTTTTCAAACTCCCTTTTGATTCTAGATGTGTCCTATTGGACTCTTTGGCTCTCTTCTTTCAGCTCCTTGAATTTGGGTGCTGATAGAACCTCATCCTCCACATCACTTGGAAAAAAGGTACAAACTTGTCCATCTTCCTTCTTTGAGGGACTTTCTACATTAGCATTTTGCATAAGAGTTGTAGAAAAACATGAAGATTGTGGAGAAGATGGTGGTTTATCACCATTATTCTTACCTTCTTCCCATGGATAACATTCTTCCCTTGGAGGTCTAGAGATTTCACCTTGCAATTTAGTATTCCTCTCTTCATAAAGGATTTTCACCATTTGTGCCATGTCTAAGAAAGCCTTTCTAAAAGCCTTCACATCCTTTGACATTATTGCGGGCTCTCCTCCTTGGGACATGCTTTGCTTGAAGCTTCTACTACAACTTAAGGTATAACTCGTGGTAGAGATTTTAACAATATTTCTCTCCTTTCCAAAACCTTCTCCTCACTTGAGATTCAAAACACATTCACTTGCAAATAACATTCAATTCCTCCTTTCACAAAGAAAACTAGTGCTCCGATACCAACTTGATCTGAATTTGGAATATTAGATTTTTATGCTAAGATCCTCATTAGAATATAAAAATGTGCTTGAGGTTTGTACTCAAAAATAGCAAGTAAAAACATGAGTTTTTATGTTTGTTTTCTTAAGTTAATTTCATGAAAAACTTAAAACATGAAATCAAAACACTGAATGGAAGCATGCATCAATCATTAATACACCAACCATTGTTAAAGGAGTTCACCCCTCCTGGGCTACATCCCCTTGGATCAGCTCAAATGGCATGACCCCTTCTCATTATGCTCAATGTCTAGCAAAGAAGAGTACATAAACTTCTGAAATGGAATGGTTAGTTTCTCCTTCAAAAAAACAACTTCTACAAGAATTCTCACTCCATACACATGTTAACCTACATTCAAACATGTAAACCTTCAACAAACATAGGCATCTTACACCAAGACCCCATACTTCAATTTCAAAGAGCACAAACAATACAGCAATCCACTTGAAGTACATAAACAAGTCTCTTCTCCAAAACACATATAGAGAAAAGAGGAATAAAAAGTTACAACACTGTGGTAATGGTTGTTGCAAAAAGCACATGGAGGCTATAAAACCCCTAGAAGGTCATCTCCATATTCAAACTCCTCCATAAAAAATATAT
>APFE031622556.1:158046-171258 GCA_000404065.3 Pinus taeda
CTTCTCCCTTCTTTGTATACTGTTCTTCACTTTGATAACCTGGCTTCGATACCATGTAGAATTTCCCACTGTAGATCAACAGATTATGCAATATACTAAAGCAAAATACCATATATACTTCTACAACAAAATTGCAGAAGCTTAATCGATTATGAGCAAGATCAAATAGAACACATATAACAGATAAAGAGAAATCAATCACACATGAACACATAAGAATACTCTGGGGAAAGCCTCAGCTAAAAAACCTTGATCTCTGTATTATCATATAAGTGGAAATATGTCCAGATTACACAAAGCATTAGCTCACAAGCTATCCTGCTCTCAGTACAATCCCTCTACTGCTCATAGACAGTCAAAGGCTTCTCACAAACCTTCTCCTCTGCCCTCCAAGCCTCCTATTTCCTTGCGCAGTTTCTCTTGGGGTCCAATGCTGCCACTTGTGTGAATTCACCTCTCACATTGCTCGCTAAACTCAGAAGTAACTGCGCAATCCTGAAGGAGATAATTCCTTCTGCATGGATGAGTTTCATATATAAGAAAAATCCTCCAACTGATAGTACACTGTCCCTTCCTCTGATCTCAATTGGGTCTTTGACTGAACTGACATGCATGAGTTATTTATGAGAGAATATTCAGTTATCTGAAGTGCAATAGTTACATGCATGCACGCATTAACTAATTGAACTCACAATTAGTTCAACAAACTATTTGAACTAATCTAACTGGACTTAACTCAATTAACTGAGCTAACTAATTACGACTCAAAGTACAACTCATCGTTATCTCCTTTAATAAAGGGATAACTTCCTCAATCAATGGATAAACTGTTGCATGTCTTCACATAGACTTCATGTTTGATTTCCTACAACTAATTAACTCAAGATGAATTAATTAATTATTTTAGAAACCACTGCTAAGATCAAATTCGAATTTTACTTCTCAATTTTAGTTCAGGGACTAACTAAAATTGGAATCTATCCCGAAATATTATTTATAGCAATGCTATTTTTAACATTTCCATTTTTCATTCCTTGTTGTTATGTGTACCTGAGATGCTATTTATAGCATTTCTTGTTGCTATTTTCAACATTTTTTCCACACACACGCTCTCACACGTACCCTTTTTCCCTTTATTTTTTAATTATTATTTTGCATTTATTTACTTTTCATAAACTACTAAAAAAAACAGAATTGTTACACACTAAGAGATTCCAAAAAAAACATGGATTTGTTACACATTGAGAGATTCCAAGAAAAAAAGAAATTGTTACTGTAAATTAATAGATTTATTCTTTTATCTAAAAATGTTTTTTTTTTCCAAGAAAAAAGAAATTGTTACTCTAAATTAATAGATTTATTCTTTTATCTAAAAATGTTTTTTTTTTTTTTAATAAGTCTTTATAGCATTTCTAGGAACTACATTATTGTTTTATTTCCATGTTATTATTTGTGTCACGTCAGTGGATAAACACAATTGATATTGCATTGACTTCGAATTACTTATAGGATTGACTAAAAATTAAAGTGTTATTTCTAAAGTAAACATTAGTAAAGCAACTTAAAATAATTTTTAAAAATATTTAATTGTATTTATCCTCGACTTTATTAGTTGCAGGCTTGTTTTTCTTACTGTGTAATCATACTAGTTTATACTTCTACTTGTCCAATGATTTACTTGTTGTACAATCCAATCTGCATATAGATTTATGGAAGATATGAACATGTTTTATGGAATAAATTATAAGATAACTATACCAAGATTTTACTTTACGGCCAGTTCCGAAAAAAAATTAATATTTTTAATGGTTTAATATTTTACTTTTAAAGTGTATTTTAATTGTTTTATGTTTTTATTTTTTATTAGTCCCTGCCTCAGCATGGGACTATAGCGATCGATATCGATCCAATTCCATATTAATTTGGGCGTACACAATCATTTAACCAAAGTTTTAAATAAACATTTCATCGTTTCTTTTGTTTTATCCAAAGTTTTTAGTTTGAGGTCTTATTGCCGGACCAATTGATTATACACGGTACTGATTGTTTAACCAATGTTTTGTGATATTCCAATACTTCAACAAGTTTTATTGTGACATGACGTTCCTTCTTTGGGCTGGGACGTGGAGAGTGAAGCGCTGCATGGAAGGCATCTGTTCCCCTCTGTGTCGTCGTGTTGTATCCTTAGCCTTCATAAATACACTATTAATAACCATTACAGTTCGTACCAAAACACTTGCATTTGCATTCCGTTCATGGGTGTCTTTTCGGCTTCCACGACGCTGCTAACGTTTAAATCCAAACATGGAATCAGTACCCGATATTTTCTTCCTTCAATTGTACCAGTCTATGACCATTTCTTTTACGAGTAGTCTAGCCAGGCGGAGGAATCGCCCGGGAATTATAACCTGTAGGAAAACTTTCTGGTTCAGATGAGGGAGAATGGGTAATGGCGGTTGAGTGAGATAGCCACCTCGCCGTGCGGACCCATCCAACATCGAAGGACCAGTCTTATCTCCGGCAACATTTGCGTCGACCTCCGTTTTGTGCAGCATGTTCATGTTAATCATCATGTATCTATTCATGGTATTATGGTATCGCTGGATAATGAAATCTTGAAACTAAGCCGGGTCCTTTTTTTCTAAAAACCAAGTCAGAAATCTGGGAAATTATTCTAAAATGTGAAAATCAAACAATATTTCGGATCATGGCATCATCGGTTTAATTCTGAGGACACACTTTCTGTATGGGTTTTTCATTATTTGCTGGAGAACGATCTGTGCCGTAGATTTTATTTCCGCATTCTTTAAATATCGGGGTCGGGGAGAGAAGAACTTTGTTCATGTGATCACGAGATCGATCCTCCCTCCCTCTATGTGAGTGAAGTTGTGTAAGGTTTTAACATTTGTATCTGTATTATGTATTTTTATCCTTTACCTTAAATGATTATTTTTTTAATTTTTATTTTCTTGAAAGACATTCCGGTTTTATAGAATTTTTTCTGTTCTTGTATGAAGCCGAGGATAAGAACGCTGGAATGTGGGATTTTTTTCTGTTCTCGTATGAAGCCGAGGATACGAACGCTGGAATGTGGATCTCACAGGGATTCTTGCGGTGTACGAGTTTTAATAATCTGTTGTCATAAATGATTGCATGGTTTTTGCGGTGTCTGAGTTTTAATAATCTGGTGTCACAGATGATTGCATGGTTTTTCTCCTTTTGCAGTACCATGCAAAAACAATCCAAGGTGGACAACCGCTTGTAACATTGTGAGGGTTTGAGAGCAAAATTGTTTGAAGCTTAGCAATTTGTTTATGGCGATAGATCCTTTGCAACTGCAAATTGCTGGGAGTAATTTTGTTTAGCCTTTAGCTTGTATGGCTTTTAGCGCTGCATGCCAGATGTTGTACTTGAACCTCTGTCTCTCTAGATACAAATCACAATGTCATGTGGGTGGCATTCGTAGGCACACCCATATGTGTAAATGGTAGGCCATTTGTGTAAACTCCAAGGCACATTAGCCATTTTTTCCCTGTGGCTGATTAAATACTATGATCTTTAATAGCCATACTTTTTTCCATGGTTGATTAAATATTATGATTTTAATTTTTATAGTCCCGAGATTTTACATTATGGGTTACCAATTCCTTTAATGAATTTAAAAGTTTGAAATAATTTAAGAATCATTTACTAATTAAAATGAAAGACCTTATTGCGTACATACTACAAAGGTTTATTTAGTAATTAAAATGAAAGAGCAGGTAAATACGATTAAATACGGTGATCAGGCTTCCACGTTGCTTCAGTATCAGGCTTCCACGTTGCAACTGCCACGTCATGGATAATGTACATAATGGCTCTCTCAATCACCATCTCAGTTTCGTTTAGGGCTACCTCGGCAGGGACTACCGCCACGGCAGTGGCTCCCTTGTTTTATGTTGTTATGCATTCAACTTGATAATGTTATTAATAAATGTTTTTTAATTTCCATATCTTTAGAATTTGAAATGTTTGTATGGAAAGGAGTGGGTGTCAAGTTAGAGCAATTTTTAAGTTATAAATTTGATAATATATATTATATGGTTTTAGTTGGTGATTTTAAAGTGGTTTTATGCACTTACTCAAAACAATTGTTATGAAAATATCGATGTTTTCTAGTTAATAAATGAATATAAACATCGATTTGATATACAACTAGGTTGTAATCTTAAAATTAAAATATTATTATATTTTATTTTATTTTGTACATTAAATTTTAATGAATACAAACTTCTTTCCACACTATAATTGACAAAAATATTATAAATATAGATTTTTATTTTACTAACTAATTTTTTTTGTCAAAAACAATTATACTCTTAAAAATCATTGTTAAAAACGTTATTCTAACCCATTATAATTTGTTTATTAATATAGAGAGTAAAAAATTAACAAATAAAAGAAAATTAACTACAATTAAAATCATATATATATATATAATTCAATAAAAATATTTAATTTATTTTTAAGTGGTCAATATTTATTAAACATTATTTATTTATTTTTTAATTGCTTCATTGTAAAATTGAATCAAATAAATTTGGTTTTTCTTTGCCACTCTTTTATTTATTTACTTTGGCTATATCTTAACTAAGTGGTAGGGAGTGCCAGCTATGCAGCCTTTATGTTTTACATTTGGAACTTTTTACATATGTATAGATTCCATTTTTGTCATGTTTTCTAAAAATGATATTATATATATATATATTATATATATATATATTATATATATATATATATATTATATATTATATGTTATTGAATTATTTATAATAATTCGTTGATATCCATAAAATTATCTTATCGTAACATATTTCATTCAAATTTGTTTTTTACAATTATTGTCACTATTAAATTTTAAATAAATTATTGCTTTATCGTTTTAAAACAAGCTTACAACCAGGGTTTACCACTGTTTAGAAAAAAAATATAGGTTTTTATGGTGTTCTTGTGTGGGAGTATTTAAAGCTCATTGGGATGTGGAAGAGCTTGTTTAAAGAAAACAAGCTTAAAGTACATACTACAATATGAATAAAAATGAGCATATGATATTGTGAAGCATCAATTTAAAACAAGCTTACAACGAGGGTTTACCATTGTTTAGAAAAAAATATATATAGGTTTTTATGGTGTTTTTGTGTGGGAGTGTTTAAGAGCTTGTTTAAAGAAAACAAGCTTAAAGTACATAGTACAATATGAATAAAAACGAGCATATGATATTGTGAAGCATCAATTTATAACAAGCTTACAACGATGGTTTACCATTGTTTAGAAAAAAAATATATAGGTTTTTATGGTGTTCTTGTGTGGGAGTGTTTAAAGCTCATTGGGATGTGGAAGAACTTGTTTAAAGAAAACAAGCTTAAAGTACATATTGCAATATGAATAAAAACAAACATATGATATTGTGAAGCATCAATTTAATGGAAGGCAACAAAGCAAACAACAATATTAAAATTGGAGCAATAATGATATTATTTAACAATGTAGCATAAAACATATAATAGAAGGTTGTGCATTAGAGATAGACATGAGAATATCATGTTATGAAACACTAATTTATTTGAAAACAATTCGACAGGCAATGATGTCTTTTTTAATAGTAATGAGTAGAGATTTTATGAAGTTTGTGCGTGGGTTGTAGCAAAAACCGGGAAATTTACAATATTTCTAAGTCCATATTCTATGACATCATAAAGATTTATGGGAGTTTCTACCTCAATTTCACAAAAACCATAAACTAAAACCTTCCTATTGGCTTGTTTACAACTATATGTCTTGCAAAATGGACCACAAAGGAACACATTTTTACAATAATTGTTTATTCAATGTGAGGGGCATCTCTTGACATTGCATCCTCCAATTCAACATTTACATTTCCTTCCATTGGTTGTGTTCTCACTGCTAAGCTTGGCCTCAACATATTCTCCACCTGACTACGAAGAGCATCAATTTCATCATTCTTACGGTCCATTTGTTGTTGCATGGCAAGCAACTTGTCTGATTGATCCACTACTTGGAGGGAGAGTTGTTGAATAAGCTGTAAAAGAAGGTGACAATCAATGTTGTTGGCTACAGACTAGTGAGGGCAAAGAGGGCACTCTGGGGGATCTTCCCCTTCATCGTGATGTCTATGAGAATCCATTAGGTCCTTGCAGTCATTCTTTCTCCTATTCCTGAGTTTGTCTCCTTGCAACACTAATCTAGAGCCCTCACATAAATGCCACCAATGATGCAAAGAGACAATGCCTTCTATTGAGCTTGCAAACATAATAGGAAACTTGAGCCAACTTTGGAAGAAAAATATTACCAAATTCGAAACCAATTGCAAGGAGAAATCTTGTGAGTCCTTTGTACTATTGCTTTCCTTTCTTTTGGTCTATTGGGTATGAAATCTAGCCTTGCCTCTGTTTGATGCCACCTACACAAGCTGACAAACAATGATGTTAAAACTAGATTAAGTATTCATACAATTTAGTAATGCTTAAATTGGACTAAGTAAAGATGATATTACATCAATTCACAATAAGGAAATGTTGTGGCCAACAAAAACCCCCCTTCTTATTTAGTATTATTACTAATACTAAATAAGTGGGGGCCCTTAGTCAAAAAATTAAAAATCAATTAGTGCTTGTACTTCCTTTTTTTAATAAAAACTTACCTTCATAAACTTAGGAGAATACCTTTGAAAAAATTCAAAAAGCTTAAGTTTTATGATAAGGTAGGATAAAATCACTCCTTAAGAAATATCGCATCGCAAAAAAGATAATGGATACCTCCTTAACAAGCAGAATGCTAAGATTTTGAGATCGCGATGTGAAACTATGCATTAAAAACATTTATCGCATCGCATGCCTCAAATACCACTTACACTAAAAAACCTCAAACCGTCGATATGCGATGGCACATATCGCAAATCGCATTTCAAAGAAAACACATTAACGGATAATTGTCATATACCGCGCTCCAGCGATATTGCGATAGAGCGATAAAACGATATTGCGATAGTGCGACACGGTGATCTGCGATATTGCGAAGCAAATCGCAAATCGCTTCATCGCAGATCTTTTTGGGCTTGTTGTTTGAGAAAGCTTTTTCCATAAACGAGACCTGGTTATGCGCTTTAATGCTAATTAATGAGTTAGTTGCCAATTGTTAATGAAATATTATCTTGTGCTGATCGAAGAGCCATTTCACGTAAGGTGGTATATTTTATATGTCTTCGGCAGTTAAAGCTTTCCCGTCACCTTTTCCTTATCATTATTCTCACATCACTTGTAAACTGCAGGAACGAAGAACAGAGAACTATACAATGCAGTATACAGGATATTATGGGAAAGAAAGGCAAAGCTCTGAGTTCTGAAGACAAAGAAATGACGCCCTTGTATATAGACACCGCCTGTAACAAAGATGTTGGTATTACCACTTGGGAAGGCATGTACAATCTACTTGAGGAAGAGAATCCCAAAAGGATGGAGGTTACAGCTACTTCAGACTCACATGGGTCTTCTGAGGCATCAGTTACAAATCTAGCTTGCTCGTTCTTGCACCAGATAGCGGCGAGGCCAAAAATTCTTCCATACACGGACATGGTTAAATAGGTACTGGACAACACTGACATAAAAAACAGACAATTTAAGATTCAGGCTCAAGAGCTTACAGAATCAGTGTTTTCACAAAAATTAAGCTTTATATCCGCTAACAAAAAGCGCGCAAGAGGCGAAAAATCGCACCAGAAAAGCCCGGATCAAGAAACGGAGGCAGTTTCCTATGTGCAATTAGCGCTAATCACGCATCGCTGGGAAAAACCTCTTGAAGAGGAAAGCCTCTAATTGGTCAGTCACATGTAAGCCCAAAAAATTGTAGGAAAGAACGCTAGAAGCAAAAAAGTAAAACTTGAATCCTAAAACCAGTGGTATTTGTCAGAAATATCTTCAAAATGGTATGTATATATGTGCAGCAACTGCAAACAGGCTGGAGACAGAAGGCTCAAGAAAAGGCAGAATCAATCAAAAGATTAACTAAGTTGAATTGGGATTCTTACTGGGCATATTTGGTAAAACCACACAGCCAGTGCATGCCTCTCAAATGTATCATCAATTCTGCCGAGAAGATGGCGCCAGCTCTTGCCAATGCCATTTTCGCAGGACAGTTAAAGTCGGAAGTTGGCCAGCCGACTCTTCTCAAATAAATGTAGAACGCTTGCGATTCCAAGGAAAAGATACACAAATAGTTAGTTGTTAGTTTTAGTTTTAGATTCAATGTTAGTATTAATTTTGCTTTATTTTTTCTTGAAAGAAGGACGGTCATTTAAACCATATCCTACATTTTTGTAATAAATTATTTGTAGATTTATTTAGTAGTATTTAAACCCTTCTCATGCATTTAGAGAAGGGTCTTGAAATTTGTTAAAAACTTGTCCTCAGAACATGCACTTTTGCACCCTCCGAGGAGGTTTTGATGAATGAATGGAACAAGATTTATTGATATCTGCATCTAATATCTGCTATTGATGTTGCACTTCTGTACTCTTAGTGGATGTTGGATTAAGAAGAGATAAATCATTATCGCTTGAAGCTCATGAATAGAACTAGTTATAAATGGTAATTCTTTCTCTTAACTATTTCTGCCTTTGTGTTAAAGTGATACTCATGTTCAGTTGTTTATATATTGGTGTGTGAATGCTTGAGTTATCATTTGGCACTTCTGTACGGTGATAGCTATTTATTTATGCTTAATGTATGAGTAGCTTATTATGCGATATGTTTTTCACAACTATTTCGTCTAACTTTTTATACGAAGTGGTTTATCTCTATTGAATTCTTTTCTTATAACAGTTGAATGATCTTTATTACCAATTGTTATTTGAAATCATTTTAGATCGCATAACGGAAAGATTACATCCCAGGTTAGTGTAGAATTAGATACTTCTGTTTATTAGAATACAATGGCATGTTATTAGATTAGAGTTAGAATTAATGAATTTCACTTAGGAATTTTTAGAAAGGAAATATCAATTCTCAACACACACACACACATAAATTGGGAAACTGGTCCCATATCCCTAAGCAGACCCACTATATCAAACAGAAAAGGAGCTGCTAACCAAGGTCCGGACCGGGTGGGTATCCCCCTTGTTGTAGACCTGATTTTCAGGGCTTCAACATATTTGGCGCTAGAAGGAGGGCCTTGAACTGTGAATGGCAAGTAAGTCTAAATCTAAATACCATTCTGAGAGTAAATCACCCTCACCATCTCCCTCGACTTCTCCATCACACTTAGAATCTTTAAATCTAGAGCCAGAAGTCGAAATAACAACAGCCACTACTACAAACCCTGACATTTCAGAACAATCTACTATTGAACCTCCTGAAGTTGAATCTTTGATTCACAAACTTCAACGATTTTCTATATCTCCTCAAAGATCTGATAAATCTCAAGGCAGCGTGACTTTGCAATATAACCCTGCTCATCCTCTTACCAGATTAAAGAGTGAAAAGTTTGGTGTTCAGCCAACCGAGTTACGTCTACCTACAAGGAAGAGAGCAAGGAAATCACCTAAAGGGTCCGATAGCGAGACTCTTTCATCATCATCATCCATCTCAACCTCTCCACCACAAAGTCAACCATCCACTCCTCCACTTCAGATCATTGTCCATCAGTCCATTGGAACTTCCACCTCTCCTTCTCAATCATCTGGAGTCATAATATCCTCACATTCCCAACCACAAGGATCATCTTCTGCACTTTCCTCTGTTGGTAGTTCAATGATGGCCCAATCTCCATGGAATAACCTAGGGGCAGTCTTAATGCCTGCGCCCTTGAGTCAGATATCGGCCCATCCTGAAAAATGGCTTCCTAAGTTTAATCCTGAAGCAGGCATGCTAACGAAAGAACATATAAATAACTTTATGTTATCCATAAATCTCAATGGAGTTACCAACGAAGATGTTGTCGTCCGACTTTTTCCTTATACTCTGCAAGGAGCAGCCGAATCATGGTATTTTTCATTACCATCTAGATCTATCGCTAGTTGGGATATCTTCCAAGAACAATTCCTGACTAAGTTCGGTGATGATAGGTCTACGGCGACACTGATCAATGACCTGTCTAACCTTACGATCGAGTCAAAGGAACCTATCAAAGATTTTAAATAGAATTCCCACTGCTTCCAAGCCTAGCGAAGAAGTGCGAAGTGAATGGTACATCTCTGCTTTACCATCAAACATAGCAATCTTCGTTGATAGGGCTAACAAAACAACTTTAGCTGATAATATGAAGGAAGCAATAGCGGTAGAGAAACGTATCATAGCCCTAGAAAAGAAAAATGCGATAGAAGAACGAAAATCCAAGAAGGTTACTTTCAAGGAAGACCCCAAGAAAAAACAATTGAAAGATCCGTTCGATTTAGAAGGATTGCAAAAAGTTTTGAAAACCATGTCTAACAAAATGGTTGACATTAAGAAACAAGTGGCAGAAACTTCTTCTAAAAAACCATATAAGCCTTATAGAAGAAACCCTTCGACCGATTCAAAGCCCCCAAATGTTATCACAAGTGTTGAATTAGAAGAAGAAGAAGAGGAGATTGCTACCGAAGAACCTATCGATGGAGAAGAAGTTGTAGAGGTACAAGGTATGCGGGATTTCATCCTCCCAGATGAAGAGGATCAAGAGGCATCCCCGGTTAGTACTCGAAGTAGAAATCAACTTGATCCTCCTCAACCTACTCCTAAGCCAAAGAGTGCAAGCTCGATGACTAAGGATAAAGTCACAGCCAAGAAAATAACATCTAAAGCGACTCAAACCAGCCTAGTCAAAATAGATTCATCAACTCCATCTAAAACACTGATCGTTTTGGATGAAATGGAGTATAATATCATAGAAGACATGAAAATGACTAGGGCTAACATCACTTTTTACGAATTGAGTGAGTTAAGATTACCAGCGAAAGATACTTATGAAAGAATTACATGCTGGACCAGTTGCACTTTTGCCCGCCGCTTTAATCTCTCAAGCCTCCCATGAAATGGGAAGACCTCCAACTAACGTGATTAATAAAGTTGATTCAAATGATGTCGCTTTAATTGGAGGAAGGTTGAGATATCATACTCCCCCATTTCTTCTTACTTATGAAATTTTCAATAAAAATTTGCATAATTGCTTAGTGGATTCTGGAGCTTCATCGAATATTTTACCAAAATCAATATGTGCAAAGTTGAATGTTCAACCGCAACAATCTGTTGTGCGCATAGTTCAGCTAGATCTATCGCAAGTTGAAGTGATCGACGAATTAAATCAGGTTACCATAAGGCTATCATCTAACCCAAAGGTATGTCAAGTTATCGACATTTTAGTTACTGATATTCCAGAATTTTATGGCTTAATTCTTAGCAGAGATTGGTTGGAAAAACTTCATGGATACTTTGCAACTGATTGGTCGCATATGTGGCTCCCTTACAATGGTAAACCAAATCAGATAAAATTTGAGCGAGAAAGACATCAGAAATACATAGTAATAGAACTGGAAGGAGAGAATGAACCGGTAGCATACAACAATAACATTATTGGCAACTACTCAGTAGATTCTTTCCTAGGAAATTTTAATGCTCATACTTCTCCTTACTTAGAACATTCTGTTTTATCTCAAGTAGAAAATTTCTCTCAAACAGATAGTTCTAAATGTATTAGTTTTATAGATAGTCCTGTAAATAAATCTTTATTTTGGAAGTTATTTTTTGATGGTTCTAAGTCTAACGAAGGAGCAGGAGCAGGATGCATGTTAATTAGTCTAGAGGGAAATAAAACTATGCTAACTTGTAGACTCAAATTTGATTGCGCCAATAATACTGCAGAATACGAGGCTTTAGTCCAAGGATTATGCAAAGAATCGAATTAGACATCAAATATCTTCAAGTTTTCAGAGATTCTGAAATTGTAATCAGACAGGTACGTAATACTATACATCATTTATCAGGTCATTTAAAACATTACCAATCTTTAGTTCAAGATCTAACTAAACACTTATAGCATTTAATATTTCATCAATTCCCAGACTCCAGAATGCTAGTGCAGACCTCTTAGCTAACATAGCTTCCAAGCTCATTCCTTCATAAGACTATAGCCCTGATCGATTTTCAATCGAATTAATCTTTAGACCCTCGATTCCTGATAACATTACCAATTGGAGGATTTTCAATGACGATCCTGATATTGTGAGCTTCCTCACATTTGAAGGATCTTACACCAATCAAATAATTGATGAGGACCAACATGACAGACAATTGCAACAAGATAGCACTAATAATGTTATACCAAAGTCAGTAGTCAAGTTAGAATACCTTTATGATTTGAAAGATCGATTCAAAAGATCTACCAATTCAAAACTGCAAAGTTTAACTTTGAACTATGAATTAGTAAATCTAGGAATTGATACCAAACCACAGAATATCCACCTAGGCCTTGGCCTAGCTCCTGAAGAAAAATTAGCGTATATTCGTCTCTTAAGACAATACAAAAGTGTCTTTGCTTGGAACTATGAAGAACTCAAAACTTATGACACTTCTATCATCCAGCATACTATCCCAATGATAAACGATGAAAAACCTGTCCAGCAAAAGTTGAGAAAGATCCATCCCAATCTAAAAAACCAGGTCAAATCTGAACTCAATAAGTTATTGAAAGCCAAAATAATTTTTCCCGTTCGACATTCCAAATGGGTTTCCAATATGGTTCCCGTTAGGAAGAAAAATGGAGACATTAGAATCTGCATTGACTTTCAAAATCTTAACAAAGCCTGCCAAAAAGATAATTTTCCTTTGCCTCCCATGGAACAAATATTGCAGGAAGTCGTAGGATCATAATTAATGTCCTTCTTGGATGGTTTCTTTGGCTATAACCAAGTGTTGGTCCATCCCGATGATCAATTAAAAACCACATTCAGAACCAAATGGGGCACTTACGCATATCAAAAGATGCCCTTTGGTCTGATCAACACTGGTGCCACATTTAAGAGAGCCATGGACATCGCATTCAAGGGATTAGTTAAAAAATCAGTGGTAATCTATTTGGATGATATAACTGTATATTCCAAGAAACGAAGCAATCATCTTAGAGATTTAAAACAAATCTTCCAACGTTGTCAAAGGTATGGAATTTCACTTAACCTGAAAAAAA